>WNWK01044426.1:0-15097 GCA_009830355.1 Cherax destructor | reverse complement strand
TTTTTTTCTCCCCTTTAAATTCCTCCCCCTTTGGGGGCTTTTACCGAGCAGGATATGGTAATGAAAAGATAAAAATCGATTCACAACCAATCTGAGAATCGTAGGGACATATGTACACTACTGAGACGGACCGTGGTGAGAGTTAAACCCAACTAAAAACACTGGGCCAGGTAAATTCAAGGCAGATTCTTAAAGATGGTGCGTCTGAATTGCCATTCCTCTACGCACATAATAAATGTCTCCATCACCACCACTACACGGCCAGAGGGATTCAAGGAGCCAGAGTTTCTCCTTTTCTTAAAGAAAAACAGTAGGTCTGACGTCAGCAACTATAACCTTCTAGCATTTTCAGTGTGATGTCCAAAATTTTAGAGAAAATGGTGTATTGTCAAGTATTTAAATATTATAATGCCAAAATCATTCTACATAGTTACAAATCAGGTTTGGAGATTTTACTCGACTAAAAACCTTCCTAATTAATCTGTTGGACAAAAACTCAAATGTCATTAGGGAATCTTATAGTTATGGTGACCGTGGTCTTGCAAAAGGATTTGATACAGTTAACTATAATATATTATGTAAGAAACTGCAGGCTATCGGCATAGGCAACCAGAAACAAATTGTCAAAGTCAGTAATACAGAATCAAAACACCTGCCGATAGTATGGGGGGTTTCCGGTAGTATCCTGGGCCCCTATATTTTCATGTCAGGGAATGACATGCACATCATTTAAGTTTCTGTTGCATGCAGACGACAGTGCTTTTCAATTCTCAGATAAAGCCCCACAAGATCACCCAAACACTAGCATTAGAGCTTGAGTCCTGCAGCAAATGATAAGTAACAAAAAACTATTGCTAAACATCGGGAAAACAGAAACCATTCTCTTTGGTATGAAACGTAAACTAAAAGGGGTAATGGAAATGATGTGTCTGAGTTCAATGTTTGAAGGAATATTATGCAAAGAATCCGTAGCTTGGAGATTATGAGAGGTATTATCCAGAGGGCTGAGGAGAGAACTGTTGAGGTGGTTTAAACATTTAGAGAAGATTGAAGTCTTATAAATCTGTAGTAGAAGGAAGGTGGTGTAGGGTTGTCCTACTAGAGGCGCAAAGGAAATGCATGCCATGAATCAACAAACATGGAGTCTCAGCCTCCGGAAAAAATGCCAGGTGCACCCACTCATAGAATCCCCCTCAAGCCCTAGCCTCCTCACCTAAACATAATAACTCAAAACAGACCATACTACACCCTCCTCCACATGTTGGACACCATTTCACCAACGCAAGTACGTACCTTCCTCACAACCGCCCTCACCCCAATCCCCAGACCTCATGTACTAATCAACCCAACCTCCTTATTCATCTCTGTCTATATTGTAGGATCCTGATCCTCCCCTCGTGTACTCCCAAATCACACCAATTGCTTCCGCCACCTTTAACCATTTTAAGGATCAAGAATCCAGAAACCAGCAAACAAAACACAGTAATGAATAGGAAGTGAAGCTGTGTTGACCATTTCAGATGGAATAACAAATAAGAGTGACGAGTAGCATAAACGAATAGTGAAGGCATCCCCAGACATTGCAGCACCACGGAGATAAAGTTGACAGACAGATGCGGTCTTTCCGGATGAATATCAGTTTTTGAGAAAAGACCAAAAGAATAGAGGAGGGGCCTTAGAAGCACTATTTATAAGAAATCAGTGCAGTTTTGAGAAGCTGGGAGGAATGTCCAGAGAGGAATAAGATGAATATATAATATGCCCCTGAAGACCAGGAGTCCTAATGTGTCGATACCAGTAATGCACAGAAATAAGCTAACTGCAAGAGTCCAAGACAAGAGCATGATGCAAGCAACAGAGCAATGATGAGTTACCAGAAGAGCATGGCAAACTACAGGTCATGGAAGAATTTAACCACACAGATTCACTGGAGAAACTAGAGCCACACGTGGGACCAGAAACATGGAGGGCTAAGATGCTGGAGGAGGTGGTAATGGAGAACCTTATGTACCAACATGTTAGAGACACAACCAGAGAGTTATAAGAGGATGAACCAGAAAACCTGGACCTTGTACTCACCTCTGATTGGTTCTGACAGAGAATATTACATATAAATAACTCCTTGGCACTAGCGACCACACGGTTCTGAGTTTCGAATATTTTGTTGTGGGAAAAATGACTAGAAAGGAAGACAGTGAATGAGATGATGGGGTATGTGGTGTGTGAAGAGACGCAGTGGTGAAATTCATACTCAGGAGCAAAAGAAACAATGAGAAGAAAAGAGTGAGACCATGGTTTACCCAGAGGTGTAGAGAAGCCAAAGCTAATTGTGCTAGAGCATGGAAAAATTATAGAAGAAAAGGAACTCAGAAAAGGAGTTGAGCCGAAAAGTCAGAAACAGGTATGCATGGGCAAAGAGATATTCAACCTTTCTCTTTGCCCATGCATACCTGTTTTGAGAATGACAGAGCACTGAAAGCCAAATTCGACATAAAGTTCTAATACAGTAAGGGACCAGGTAATCTGACAAAAGACAAAAGACGGTAGCTCACAAGAAATACCAAAAAGTCTTCGAGGAGCTCAGCAAGAAATTTAGGAAGGTATTCCAAGAGGAGACATGAAGGCTTCCAGCAAACCATGGAGGAAGAATGCAACAGCGAGCGTTGGACACAACACATAACTGGGGAGAAGATAAAGCTACTATGTGAGCTAGATGCCTCGAAGGCAGGGACTAAATATCTCTCCATGGCCCTGAAAGAAGAAACAGAGTTGCTGTGTGTGCCTAACAAGTCTATCGACACAAGGCACCGAAGATATGGAAGACAGCAATATAGTCCCAATATTTAAGAAAGGAGACAGACAGGTAGCGTTAAATGCAGACCAATGTCAATGACTTACATAGTATGTAAAATTATGACGAAGATTGTAAGGAGAAGAGTGGTGGAACACCTAGAAAGGAGTAGGCTCATACATGACAACCAGCAATGCTTTTGGGAAGGTAAATCCTATATCATAAACGTTGTGGTGTTCTATGGTAAGGTAACAGAATGTAAGAAAGAGAAGGATGGGTAGATTCAATTTTCTTGGACAAGATGAAGGTTTTTGTCACACTGCCAAAAGACTGGCATTAAATCTAGAAGATCAGGCAAGAATAACAGGAAAGCACTACAGTGATTCACGGCATACCTGATAGGAGCATAACAACGAGTGATTTTCCGCAAGAGGGTCAGATGGTGCAGTGGGTGGCCAGTGTTGTTTCTGTATATGGTGAATGACATGATGGAAGGAATAGAATCAGAGGAAAACCTGTTCGCAGATGAGTTAAAGCAATTGGGAGAAAAAAAACACGTGAACCAGGAAAGGCTCTAAATCGATCTGGACAGACTGCAGGTCTGGTTTGACAAATGGTTCCAGGAGTATACCACAACACTGATCACTTAACCTGAACTACCCTAAAACTTAACTCTACCCAAATTTTCTTTACTTTAATAGATATTGTACACCTACGACAAAACAAATTATTTCCCATACAAATTTCATCCATACAGATTCGGTATCACTTCCCAACGATTTATCTCTGTAGTAAATAATTAACACCTTGTATTTTGCATTCGGTAGACATGTTTAGATTCTTTAAATCAAACCATTTTTTTCGGTAATTGCGATGATACCAATGTTTCTTTTGCACACAATTAGCCTCAATTTGTTAACTTTGATCTTAGCGTCACGTCTCTTAATTTACTTGATTCTGATAAAAAATAATTCGTCTTTTTGCCTGATTTGTTTTTTTCTATTATTTTACGTTTTGTGCTTTTAATTTTGCCCACTTCACAACCAATTCCCTTCGCATTTGCCCCACTACCTTCCACAATTTCTCAATCAATATAATTGCCCAAACTACTGTCAGAAACCAGTTGAAAGGTCCTCACACACCACTAATCCATTCTCAACTAACAATTACTAGCGCTTTGACTCACAGACTTCAATATATTTTGCATGGATTCCACGTAGTGGAAGTGGCAGTTCACCTCAACTGTCCTGTAGACACTTGTTTCCCACCTTCATCCTAGGGATGACACGACATATTAAAAGGTATAAAACCCTCTTCTTTTAATCTTTATAATTGCTAGCCTAGACTTAGATAACAAATTTTCACTTTTTGGCCCACCTGATATCATCGCCTCCCGCACTCAAACTAAAAATGTTATCATTTCCAGACAAAACATTATGAACAATATGTTCCACGAATTTCCCTATACTCGACTACGTCGGTGTTACATGTGGAGGACATAAGACATCTGTCATTTCATCGTTCTCTTTAAGTGTTGTAAGTATTCTGCAGACACGTTTTTTTTAACACATATGCAGTTTCCCACAGAGGCAGAGTGACCCTAAAAAGAAGAAGCACTTTCATCATCAGTCATTCCAGTACTGTCTTGCCAGAGGCATGTCGATACTACTGTTCAGAAACTGCAACATATCTCTATCCCTCCTTCAGAGGGCAGTTACTTCCCACCTCCAGGACTCAAGTCCGGCTAATTAATTTCCCTGAATCCTTTCACAAATGTTACTTTGCTCACACTCCAACAGCACGTCAAGTCATAAAAATCATTTGCCTCCACTCACTCCTATGTAACACGTTCACGCACGCTCGCTTGAAGTCCAAACCCCTCACACACAAAACCTCCCTTAACCCCTACCTCAAACCTTTCCTAGGACGACCACTACCCCGCCCTCCTTCCACTTATGATTTATACGCCCTCTAAGTCCTTCTATTTTGTTCCTTTCTCTAAGTGTGTGAACCACCTCTATAACCCCTCTTCAGCCCTTTGGATAATACATTTGGTAACCCCGCACCTCCTTTATCTGACTCACGAAATCGTAATGACACGATTGCGAACAAACCAAACCACGGGTGGGGTTCGAACCCGCGATCAGATCTTCTTCTTGTAGGTTCGCCGGTATGTCCGGCCCGGGTCTTCTCCAAATGGTGACCCGGCCCTCCGCGATCAGAGAGTCTCAAAACTCCAGACCGAGTAAGCTATGGGCCAGCTAGATTCAATAAGAATCTTATTGAAGCTAGCTGGCCCAGTGGCTTACGCGACGATCTGGAGTTTTGAGACTCTCTGATCAAATGTTCGAACCCCACCCGTGGTATGGTTTGGTTAAGTATTCTCAGTATAATATTCATACCACTCATAACAGGCAGATATGACTTCTGCATGTTGTCTACAATTTTGTTTGAAGAGTGTAGTGTAAAATTATTTTTAAGGAAATCAAAGCAGCAAATTAAGAAAGTTCTCAAGAAACCGAAGAGAATAACTTGTGGTTTTGTTTTACTGTCATGTTGAGAGAAGAAATACATAAGATCGATGTAATTGGAGCTTTTTCTGTATATTTTTATAAACTCAGGAATGGAAGGTGCTGTGTTCTTTCAATCGGAAATTAAATGAATTTATTAAATAAATTTAGTAAAATTTTAAACTACAAATCCTCAAGACAAAATCACATTGGTGTAATCACTAGAATATCGTCCATATAATAGGTATAATATTTGTCAAGAAACGGAAGGGTGTTTCCTGATGCGGGTCTTAATCATATGATGACCCACGGGTCTTAATCATATGATGACCCACAGCTGGATCTTTCGGTCATCTGACCGATGACTTTCCCTGGCTTACCGATCCATCTCCTTAAAAAAAACATGGTTATCACTATAACCATTAAGTTACCGGCCTTATATGACCCATCTACCCATCTCAGGATCAAACAACGGTAGTGGACCCTCGTAAATCGAACACTCCCAACTCGATCTTTTATGTAAGTTTATTATTGTAAGTGCTTTTATAGGTGTATTTTTTGGGGTCTGAAACGGACTAATCAAATTTACATCATTCCATATGGGAATAAATTCGTTTGGTTACAGCACTTGAACAGCATTCTGGAATGAAGACTGTTCGATTTCCGGGGGTCCACTGTATTTAGGAAGTGAGCCGAAGGCGCTGCCACTGAGCTACAAAACACTATTTTCCTACGGAGAACATTTAAACCTTCTAAGGGGCTGGTCCGAGACTTGCTTTTAGCAAAGACTGAACCTGCTCATGAACAGTTACACTACATTCCTGGCCTCACATCATTCATTATACCTAAATTTAAAACAGGAAATAGGCTGTGCCTCTCACTACTTCCTCATTCAGGTCATTTCAGTTGTGTCATAGAACTGTGCCAGTGAACGGTGTATGTGATCTCCGTCAAGGCACTATATTAGTTTAATGTCATAAGTGCATGTCAATATGTTTTTTGTTAATAATAGCATCATTGAGGCATTAAACAGTGTTTTAACGTATGAGTGTCTTAGAGTGAACAAATAATTGGTGGAATTATTGTAATGGCCGGTAATCGCTAACTGCAAAAAACATTCTTCATATTTATTCAGCACATCCGTTTCCGATATATTACATAGTTTTGCCATGATGTTTTTTTTTCTAGAACAACCATTAAATTCATCAGGAATATATCTGATATAATCTTTTCTCTCTCTCTCTCTCTCTCTCTCTCTCTCTCTCTTTCTAAGCATTAATTGTTTCTTAGCAGTAAAAGTGTTCCCCCCGTGGGAGTAGACGTCTCTCTGTTATGGTAGTAAACCCCGCTAAGTGTCAGGAATTCACTTTTATCATATATAATTCAATGACAATATAACCCTCAAACTTCCTGCATATTAAACACTATAGACAGTATTTGTTTATAAGAAAATAGGTACCGTACCTTCATATGAAATAATATAATCCATGTCTGAATATATACAACAGCATTTCAAATATATTATATATATATATATATATATATATATATATATATATATATATATATATATATAGGATAGGGTTCATATAAAAATGGCATATACAGTACACGAGGTGTGAGAGATACATGTCTAGTACATATTGTTACATGTTTGTCACTGATTATAATGCGTAAATCTCATCCAGCTCCTCAGAGCTGGGGCGCGTGCCCAGAATACAGCATGCATTACCCCTCTGAACAGCAGCACTGAGCCGCCGGAACAGAAAACTAGTTGCCCTGGGATCCCTAGCTACCCTGTTGAGTCTTTTGCCCAGCTTCTTGAGGAACTTAGATGCACTCTTTCCCCATGAGCCAAGGGTCTCCGAGCCTATGGGAACAAACATATAATGATGGGCACGTTATCCATATTTTCTCGACTTTTGGGACTCCCTGAAGGTGGCAGCTGCCCCTCCTTCCTCCCTGGTGTATTTGAGATAGGTATCCAAGGTAGATGCACATGTGTAGTCCCACACCACCTGCTTGCCATCTGTCCAGGCTTGAAGGGTGATACCATCTGGACGCTTTTGGCTGCCATCAGATCTGCATAGTTGGGGTGGCTCCCTTACTGCTGGGCATCCGGCTGTTGTGAGGCTCCTCTTGAAAATGTTATTAACTTCTTCTTGTTTAGCAATCTTTCCCTCGGATTTACGACACACAAGACCATGGTACCCGAATCGGTCTGCTGCTTCACTGCCACAAATACACCTGTGTTCGGCGAGAATAGGGGCGGCAAGTCGAAGGGCAACACCAATGCGGATGGTCTGTGGGTCGAGGCGTGTGCCAAGGCTGGAGTTGGGAACAGCCAACAAAGTCCCCTGCATGAGGAGCTCTCACTGAGAGAAGGCGGGCTCTATTCTTCCCTGACACACTCTGAAGCATTGCTGAGGCTATATTCTCTACTATTGGGACATCCCAGTGCGACTCTTTGTAGTTGTTGGGGGAAGCAGGCCTGGTTTCAGAGCCTGTTAGATTATCCCAGATCCTGGCTCCGTCAACGAACTTTTGATCATGGATTCCAACCATTTCCCTAAGATGTTCAGGGAGAATCGCTGCTACAAGCCCTCTGGATGCAATGCATGAAGACAGGAAAGCAGGTAGCGCAATTTGAGATGACTTGCGGACACCAATGCATCCTAGACTGACTGGGAGTGTAGCTTGGTCCCACTGCCCATCTTCTAGAGTAAGGTTAAGTACTTTAGTAAAGATCTGCCTCAGGATACTGTCATATTCGTGCAGTATAGGGTTATCATATGAAGGAGCACATCTTAGGAAATATGTCAACCTGGGCAGACTCAAGCATTTTGTGAGAAGGTACAAGGCATCATGGGTGTCAAGATTGCTTATTCGTTGTTCCATTCTCCTCAATTCTTCCAGTTTCTTCCTGAGAATTGTGTCATTGGCATCGCTTCCCAGAGGTGCTCCAAGCAAGACTCTATTTGTAGGGGCAATGACTGATGCTCCTGGTAGTTTTTATATCACTGTATCTATCACTTGTTGATTGACTGAGATGATTTCACATCTGGATGGATTCAGGATGAGACCCATTTCCTGTCCCCGTGTCATCACCTGTGTAAGATCATCTAGAAGGGACTCTTTTGTACCTGCTAGTGTGCCATCATCCAGGAACCAGATGTTTAGCTCACTGGTCAGTCTGACTGTGATTTCCCTAACCGCTATACAGAAGAGAAATGGTGCGAGAGGGTCCCCTTGCTGGACACCCTCTGATGATGTGATTTCATGCTCTCCAAACAGGAGCATTGATTCCTTGCTATATCCAGCTGAAACAAAAGGGAAGAGACCTGGGAAATGTTCTTGTACAGCTGCTAATACCACGTATCTTTTCAGGAGATTAAATGCATTCTTGAAATCTAATTTAACCACTGCATTGTCTTCAAGCAGGTTGTTGATATACGCCCTTGTTGCATGAACTGCTGATTCACTCCCTTGAGAGACCCCAAAGCCAAGCTGGTTTGGTTGAAGCATGATGGCTGCCTCTGCGCGAATGCTTCTAACAGCAGCTTTAGAAACGAGGCGGCGAAACGTGTTGCACACTGCAATTGGCCTAATTCCTCCATCCTTCTTTTTAAGGGCACAAAGTGATGCACCAAAAAAGGAAGATTTAATTTCGTCAGGAATCAGACCAGCCAAGGAATTGTTGACGAACCTTGTGATCTCTGAAAGCAGTGTCTCTGCAATCTCCCCGATAACTGGATTAACCATTTCCTTTAAATGCTGTGGCCTTATTCCAGTGTAACCCCCAGCAGAGCCGGACGGGAATGACATTATTGCTTTGTAAATGTCCGAGTCTTGCACAATCAATGGTTCCACAGTGGGGACAGTGGTGTTGGAACTGTTGGTGCCTCTGGTTTTCCTGGCAGGGTGCTTTCCTCTAATTGCTTCAACAGTGCCAGCATCCCTTGGGGCAACTGTATCTTCACTGGTGATTATTCTGATTGCTCCCACTGTGTTGCCCTCTTCAATTTTCTTGCTCACTTGGACTCTGATTTTTTGGCCGTCAGAGGAGTGAGTGGGGATTCTGCCTCTCCCATTTTTGTATTGATGGGGAAAGTGAATGAGGTTATCAGCTCTAGGAAAGTCTCTTAAGGATTTAATGATCATTAAGGCTAGCCTCTTTCCCCCTCTTTCCGGCACAGCTAAGGAGACATTGCCAAAAAGTAGCAAGTTGTGCCATGCCTTGATGGTTGGTGGACCATTTAGGATAGCAGAACAATCGTTTACTTTTATTAAGGGGTCTGTAAGTTTCCCAGCTGTGTGTGGACGGGCTGCTTTGGGAATATGTGTGAGTGTCCTGGTACCTGTTGCTTTAATTGCTGCCAAGATATTATCTGATGAGATGAGATCTGTTGGAGTGGGTTCAGGTGCCTGAAGTGGCTCTAGGTTATCACTTTCCACAGGAGGATATCCTGAACCAGGGCAGTTACCATGTTTGCGGAGGAAACCATTAGAGTTGAGACAACGAAGCTGTAAACACGACCGACACTTGCCTCTCCTAGTATTGCCAGCCGTGCCATTTCCATGGCTCTCGCTTCCTCCTGAATGGCATTCATCTGGCTAAGTAGACTGTAGGAGTGGAGTACGACAGATTTGGGTGGGGGAGGCGCAGGTAGTTGGGTGGGGGAGGCGAAGGTTGTTGGGTTGGGGTAGCCAGGGTATAGGAGTGAGGGGAGTACACTACACACGGACTTGCACACTATAAATTGTTCACACTGTCTTACAATACACACATTATTTGTTTCCCATGTACCTCATGAAAGATGTGGGTATGTGCACTGCTGAACACCAGTGTCTTCCCTCACCACCTACACACAGCGCCTCTTCCCTCACCACCTACACACAGCGCCTCTTCCCTCTCCCCCGTGGCGTGGGGGAGGCGGCACTGGTCACTCCCTCGTTAACATTAACCTCACATTGTTTTTCCATAACATATGCCTCTAATTATTCCGTGCATCGACACGTAATCATTTCTAGGTTAACTGGAAGCATGCCACATATACTCCCCCACACTCCTCTCTCTCTCTCTCTCTCTTCTCTCTCTCTCTCTCTCTCTCTTCTCTCTCTCTCTCTCTCTCTCTCTCTCTCTCTCTTCCTCTCTCTCTCTCTCTCTCTCCTCTCTCTCTCTCTCTCTCTTTTCTCTCTCTCTCCTCTCTCTTCTCTTCTCCTTCTCTTCTCTCTCTCCTTCTCTTCCTCTTCCCTTCTCTCCTCTCCTCTCCCTCTCCTCTCCTCTTCTCTTCTCTCTCTCCACTTCTCTTCTCTTCCTCTTCTCTTCTCTTCCTCTCCTCTCTCTCTTCCTTCCTCTTCCATCCCTTCCTCTTTCCTCCTTCCTCTTCTCTTCCTTCCTCCTCTTCCTCTTCCACTTCCCCTTCTCCTTCCTCTTCCCTTCCTCTTCCCTTCCCTCCTTCCTCCTCCCTTCTCTTCCTCTTCCTCCTCCTTTCTCCTCTTCATCTCCTTCTCCTTCTCTCACTTCTCTCCTCCCCTCTCTCCTCTCCCCTTTCCCTCCTTTCTCCCTTCTCCCCTTTCCTCCCCTTTCTCCCTCCTCTCCTCCCTCTCCTCCTCCTCCCCTCCTCACATCTTTCCCTCCCTTGTACAAGTTATCCTCCTCCCACCTCTCCTCCCCCTCTTCCTTCCCTACAACAAACACCCCCTCCACACACATGCACAGAGAACCAGGAGACCTGGGATGAACCTGGGAGGGAAGAACCTAGGAGGGAAGACTGGGAGACAGAACTCACAAAAAGGAGGAAGAGGGGAAGGAAGGATGAGCTGGCTGAAATGAGGAGAGGATGCTGAGAGCAAAATGGGAACTACAAGCCATAGCAGCAGAAGCTAAGATATATAGCTTAGAAGAAGAACTAAAAAATATAAAACAGCCTAAAGAACCAAAGGACAGTACAGCCATGACATCAGGAACTGTTATATCAGTCACAGACAATGGAACTGTAGGGAGCAAAGAAGTTATACTGTATGCAAAAACCTTATCAGACCCACATGGGGCCTGGAAAAAGACGAGGCACACATCAAGAACAAATGAGGGGTCTAAAGACAACGAAGGAGCTAAGCTATAGGCAGAGGCTCTAACATGCAACTGCAGTGCCCAGGAACAGCTGAACAGATAAAAAGACAGACCACTGAGCACAGGGATATCAGCTAGGGAAGAGATTGAAGGAAGGAACGTTTCAATGGCAGGAACTAAATCGTCTCAGGGGATGCAAAGGGAAATACAGTGTGAGGACGAAAGGGAGAGGTCAGTTTTTGTCTACAGGCTCCAGGAAGTTGGAAGGGAAACTTATGAAACAAGAAAACAGGAGAAAAAAGTGGATGAAAGTATCATGAAAGCAATTTTCGGAGAATTGGATGGTTTGCAAGAAGAAAAAATGGTCAGTCAAAGTGATTTTCAAGGCAGAATCAGCTCGAGACAGGATCCTGCAGGAGAAAGCATGACTAAAGGACAAACCGGAGTACTGGAGAGTGTACCTCAACCGAGACAGAACACAAGAAGAAAGGAAGATACTGAAAGAGAGGGTACAAATACGCAAGGAGGAACGAAAGGCAATGATGGAGATGAGCAGAAGAACCCAGACCCAGGTGGAAGAGCAAACACAAATACAAATCATCACCACAAATACACATTCTAGCGAAGGACTAACTTCATCACCACACCAAGTAAATCCCAGATCTAAATAACTGTCAAAATATAGACCTTTTCTTTCTTTTAATCACAGCAGCTTTACCGGAAATGGGAAATGTTTTTTTTCACTCATATTTCATAATGTGTCTTGTTTTTCACCGTCACAACAATCATCTTAATGTTTTCTCTTCCTGATCACAAACTCGTCCATATTAAATTAAATTGCAAGCTACTGTGTAAAACATCTCTGGTTAGGTAAAGTGGAGAAGTCAACACGTCAATGACGAAAACCAATCATGTATTGGACTGGACAGTACAAACTGTACACTTGTAAACAAAGAAAATTATCATAAACTAAACGCAAACAGTGACTATTATATAAATTTACTTTCCCAGCATAATGCCTGTTGACTTAATATTAATCATGTATTTACTATTATGCTATAATAGTTTCTCCTTTAATCATATCCGTTTGAAAAATTATAACAATTCTTCTGTAGTAATTAATTGAACAAATACTATTCAAATAAATTGTGGTTTTCTAAGGGATATACTGAAGATAGGGTAAAATTACTAACAATCTTATGGCACCCTTAGGCAAACCAGGATGCCATGGCACCCTAATTGAAAAACACTGTGCTATACGAACATGTTCCAAACTCGTGTCATTCTAGAAATGAATAATCACGCGCTTTCTTTTCTCTCTCTCTCTCAATTTTGGAGTCTCAGCAAGGCCACAACCTGGGGTTATCATCACGGGTAAAAGTAATTCCAAAAAGACTGTTGTGCAAGGCTGTGCAATGTAATAATGTTTAGTGCACTGATATGACAATCAAATAAGAGTTACAGAGTAAACACAGAAGATAATTTTTCTATTTAACATATTTTGCCACCACCAGAACATGTACGCTGGATATTTACACTACATACAGATTTCAGGGACACGTTTTTCCTAATAGTGAACAGAGTTATGGAGGAAGTAAATATAACAAATCTTTCTATCTAGGTATAGCTCACCCATACTGAAGACAGAACTGTATATCAGTAGCATATCAATATGTAATATTATATAATATATAGTTTATGGCCCTTTATTGAGAAGATGTCATCCACCAAGAACTGTATCAGATCTCACAGCGATGGGTAGAAAAGAGAGAATATTCAGTATATATACCGGCGAGATATGAGGTGTAAAGATAGACAGGTGGTGTGACAGGTGGTGGGACCAGCCGTATGTATTGCCATAAGTTATCCAACTGTTGCACATCTGCTTATCGGTCTGATATACCATATACACAACAATACCTGCAGTAATGTTGCTCGGCTACGTAGAATAACTTAAGTTTAAAATTAGGTGAGTTAGTTGGCCGACTTCTATGCTTCTCTATACAGATTTACTTAATAGCAGTGTCGTAATCAGGGAGAATAAATTTGGCCAGTGATTCAGAAATAATGAATGAACCTAATTTCTGGGTGATGGTGCTAGTAGTGGCAATCAGAACAGATTCAAGGAATAGTTGGTTCTGTCTGTCTGTTTTATTGAAAACTAGTTAGACTCACAACCAGGGATCAATAACTGGGATCCCAAACTGACAACATAATCTACGATTATTTCCTGACGTCACAAACTGGCATCACCAGCTTGATTCACAAGCTGTATTTATCTGGGGTTACAAACTGAAGTCACTATGGTTACAGCCAAGGCGTCACCAGTTGGGGTTCCACCAGCGTGGGTCACACTAGCTGGTATCACACGAGCTGGGATCACACGAGCTGGGATCACACCAGCTGGGATCACAACATCTGTGGTCACACCAGCTGGGATCACACCAGCAGGGTGTCGAAGCCCACTAGTGGGCGAACCCTGCAAATTTTTGTTAAATAAAATTGTCATGTTTGTAGGGTAAGTGGTGTTGACGATTGGTTCACGTGGAGATGTTCCCCTCACGCTCTGCTGAACTCTGCTTGTTCACCTCATCCACCTGTACCACTCGCTTTCCACCTGTTAGCCAGGACTTTACATGTTCCCTCTCATCACCGCAGTCAGCCGTGAGCTGTGTTCTCACACACACACACACACACACACACACAATGGGGTTCTTACGAGGATAGGTTAAGAGTTTTTATCAATATATACAAGTTAAGAGCAGTTACCTTTCCTCAGCTCATTTGAAAGCTTTTCCTAGAATTACCTATATTAATTTTTCATTGTTTTGAAACATACAAATAGGGAACAGGATGAAGTTGGAGCCAGCTGTAAGCCAGACATGATTCACGAAATCGTAATAACACGATTATAAACAAACCACGGAACGGGTTGAGTTTGAACCCATGGGAAGGGAGTCGTAAAACAATAAGATTCATCCAAATAGGTATATTTATACACCATAGGGAGGTTATCATGGGCCCCATTGTGACCACAAATATGCCTAGTAGGATGAATCCTATTGTAGCCAGCTGGCCAAGTTTATATAAATATCTAACCATGTCAGGGCTCGCAGCAATGGGTTTAAGTTGGAAGAATTTAGATATAGAAAGGATATAGGAAAGCTCTGGTTTCTTAATAGAGTAGTGAATGAGTGGAACAAACTCCTGAGCAACGTCATTAAAGCTTAAAATATTGTGTAGTTGTAAAAATAGGTTACACATAAAAATGAGTGGGTGTGGCTGGGTGTGAGTTAGACTTGATTAGTTTGGGCCAGTAGGTCTGCTGCAGTGCTCCTTCTTAATTGGATGTTACTTGAGATGATTGGTTTGGGCCAGTAGGTGACTTGGGACATGCCTAGCATGAGTCAGTAGGCCTGCTGCAGTGATCCTTCTTATGTTCTTAGGTTCATTTTCACCAGTGCTCCTGGATTAACATCATGCTGCCTGAGACCATTATTGATGTTTTCTTAGAGGCAAATGCAACCCAAAGTCGTTTTTCAAGGATGATTCAGCTGTAAGCCGTATCAGTCTGGCAGCTGGCATTTCCTCTCTTGGATTAGTAAATGTCAGAGTATTGTCATCTGCCTAGACATGCACATCTTCCACATATACAATTCAATCATGTCTTCCCTCATTTTTCGTCTTAAGAAAATGTAATTAAAGGATTTAAATTTTTTCTTT
>WNWK01044425.1:0-15097 GCA_009830355.1 Cherax destructor | reverse complement strand
TATTATTATTCACTATTATTATTATTATTTTTACTATTATTATTATTATTATTTTTTTCACTATCATTATTATTATTAATATTTTTATGCACTATTATTATTATTATTTGAGTACAATTTCAGTACCTAATTTTAAATGCCCAGAACACAGACTGGCTATGAAATCACAAGAACTACTATAAATTGTGATTATGAGAACATAAAAAATATATAAAATAAAAAAAAAAAGTAAAAAAAAAGGTATATTGGCAGCGATTCTGCAAGCGACAGGACTCCTGTTGCTGTCAGGTGACATCCAGTGCCAACTTCTCTGCCTCATATCTCGGTAACTACTGCCCCAAAATTTTTTTTTTACCCAATAACATTTAAAAAAAATGTGCTCTTTATTGGGGGCACTGGGCGAGCTAACGTAAATATACGTGTGGACCTTTTAAAGGGTTTAAAAAAAACGTTACATAGCATATAAACTGATACATACACCCACAAATTTAAAAATTGACAAATATGAGATTTGTTTCCCAAAGGCGACTTAGTAGGAGTGTCAGAAGAATTACGTTTTCTCTAGTCAAACACTGAGGGATAACTGTAAAAAAATTTTTCCTTTCATATGCCTTCACTCTATACAGTGGACCCCGGTAACGAGCATAATTCATTAAAGAAGCCTGCTCAAGTGCCATTACCGAATGAATTTTCTCCCTTAAGGAATAATGTAAAGGGAAAAGGTTAGTCCATTTCAGACCCCCAAAAATACACTTACAAAAGCACTTACAATATTATCTTACTGTCTACCAACCTTTCTACCTTAAAACTATGAAAAAATAATATTGTAAGTGCTTTTTTGTGTATTTTTGGGTCTAAAAGGACTTAACCCAATTACATTATTCCTTAATTTTTAGGGTCCCAAAGGGGGGTTTTCCCAAAAATTTGTTCTCAAGGGCCAAGAATTTAAAAAAAAAAAAAAAAAACTTATGAAAAGATAGATAATCTTTTTTCCCATCATAAGCCAAAAAAAATTATGAAATTTGATCGAAAATTTAAAGGAATTTTGCTTTCGCGAAGTTATCGGTATGGATGACATTTACGCATGGGCGATTTCGCCCACTTTGAGCCCCCTTTTTAAAGGAAATTCCCAAAGCTTCAGTCTACTAAAATTATAAACTATTTCCTAGAACTCCATTTCTTCTATTGATTGAGTAAAAAAAAGCCTATTTACCAATTTAAAACACCCAAAATAGTGGTCAGACAATGGCAATTTGGCCAATTTCACTCAAATTTCAAACGATGCCAATTTCAAAATAGGGTCCAGAATAAACAAGGCAGACATTCCTGGCACTAAAATAACATCTTCTCTGTTCATTAGTCACGTTTCCAGGCCTTTCTTACATTACTTTTGCTTATCATTTTGAATTTTTATTCTCACAAAAAAATAGAAGATTTACTGTTATGCATACAACTGCATCATTGTACAAATGGTATAAACAATATCAGAGCACTTGTGCATGAATATTAGACTCGCCAGTTGATGTGTATTGGACGAATGGTGTGATTTGTTTACTCTTGAACATCGTCAAAAATCGAACATTTTCGCTACTTGGAGCTCAATTTCATGGTACTTGTCATTGTCAAACTAATCAAAATCATCTCTATTTCTGTAATATATCTTCCATTCTATCAAATGAGACCAAGAAAACGAGAATACATCAATAAATACCATACGAAAATAGACTGCAAAGTCGCTGTTTTAAACCAAAAATAGTCAGTTTTTTTTTTCCTCATTATGCACTGTGTGGTGCAGGAATTTTTTTATACTGCGCACACTGACCGCACAGACCCATTCTATCACATCTAGGCCGAACAGCCTGTTTCTGCTTGATTTGAGGGCGCTAGAATTTAGGCGTACTAGTACGTCAATAACCCCAGGGCGTAAGCCGTACTAATACGTCAATAACCCAGAAAGGGTTAAGGGAGAAAATACCCAACGAATTTTCTCCCTTAAAGAATAATGTCAAGTAGGTTACTCCATTTTAGACCTCCAAAAATACTTACAAAAGCACTTACAATATTATACTTACATAGTTTTAAGGTAGTAGGTTGGTAGACAGCAACCACCCAGGGAGGTACTACCGTCCTGCTAGGTGACTGTGAAACAGAAACCTGAAACTGTTTTACATGATGGTAGGATTGCTTTTGTCTTTTTTCTGTCTCATAAACATGCTGGATAACAGGTATATCTAGCTACTTCTACTTACACTTTAGGTCACATTACACAGGCATGCACATTCATATATATACATACACACATCTAGGTTTTTCTTCTTTTTCTTAATAGTTCTTGTTCTTTTTATTTTCTCTATTGTCCATGGGGAAGTGGAAAAGAATCTTTCCTCCATAAGCCATGCGTGTCGTATGAGGCGACTAAAATGTCGGGAGCAATGGGCTGGTAACCCCTTCTCCTGTACACATTTACTAAAAAAGAGAAGAAGAAAAACTTTATAAAACTGGGATGTTTGAATGTGCGTGGATGTAGTGCGGATGATAAGAAAGAGATGATTGCTGATGTTATGAATGAAAAGAAGTTGGATGTCCTGGCCCTAAGCGAAACAAAGCTGAAGGGGGTAGGCGAGTTTCAGTGGGGAGAAATAAATGGGATTAAGTCAGAAGTATCTGAGAGAGTTAGAGCTAAGGAAGGAGTAGCAATAATGTTGAAGGATCAGTTATGGAAGGAGAAGAGGGAATATAAATGTGTAAATTCAAGGATTATGTGGATTAAAATAAGGGTCGGATGCGAAAAGTGGGTCATAATAAGCGTGTATACACCTGGAAAAGAAAGGAGTGTAGAGGAGAGAGAGAGATTTTGGGAGATGTTAAGTGAAAGTATAGGAACTTTTGAACCAAGTGAGAGAGTAATTGTGGTAGGGGACCTAAATGCTAAAGTAGGAGAAACATGTAGAGAGGGTGTGGTAGGTAAGTTTAGGGTGCCAGGTGTAAATGATAATGGGAGACCTTTGATTGAACTTTGTATAGAAAGGGGTTTAGCTATAGTTAATACATATTTTAAGAAAAAGAGGATAAATAAGTATACAAGATATGATGTAGGGCGTAATGACAGTAGTTTGTTGGACTACGTATTGGTAGATAAAAAGACTGTTGAGTAGACATCAGGATGTACATGTTTATAGAGGGGCCACAAATATATCAGATCACTTTTTAGTTATAGCTACAGTGGGAGTAAAAGGTAGATGGGATACAAGGAAAATAGAAGCAGTAAGTAAGTGAGAGGTGAAGGTTTATAAACTAAAAGAGGAGGCAGTTAGGGTAAGATATAAACAACTATTGGAGGATAGATGGGCTAGTGAGAGTGTAGGCAATGGGGTCGAAGATGTATGGGGTAGATTTAAAAATGTAGTGTTAGAGTGTTCAGCAGAAGTTTGTGGTTACAGGAAAGTGGGTGCAGGAGGGAAGAAGAGCGATTGGTGGAATGATGATGTAAAGAATGTAGTAAGGGAGAAAAAGTTAGCATATGAGAGGTTTTTACAAAGTAGAATTGATGCAAGGAGGGAAGAGTATATGGAGAGAAAGAGAGAGGTTAGGAGAGTGGTCAAGCAATGTAAAATGAGAGAGTGGGTGAGATATTATCAACAAATTTTGTTGAAAATAAGAAAAAGTTTTGGAGTGAGATTAATAAGTTGAGGAAGCCTAGGGAACAAATGGACTTGACAGTTAAAAATAGGAGAGGAGAGTTATTAAATGGAGAGTCAGAGGTATCGGGAAGATGGCGGGAATATTTTGAGGAGTTGTTAAATGTTGATGAAGACAGGGAAGCTGTGATTTCGTGTATAGGGCAAGGAGGAATAACATCTTGTAGGAGTGTGGAAGAGCCAGTTGTGAGTGTGGGGAAAGTTTGTGAGGCAGTGGGTAGAATGAAAGGGGGTAAGGCAGCTAGGATTGATGGGATAAAGATAGAAATGTTAAAAGCAGGTGGGGATATAGTTTTGGAGTGGTTGGTGCTATTATTTAATAAATGTATGGAAGAGGGTAAGGTACCTAGGGATTGGCAGAGAGCGTGTATTGTTCCTTTGTATAAAGGCAAAGGGGACAAAAGAGAGTGCAAAAATTATAGGTAAACAAGTCTGTTGAGTGTACCTGGTAAAGTGTATGGTAGAGTTATTATTGAAAGAATTAAGAGTAAGAAAGAGAGCAGGATAGCAAATGAACAAGGGGGCTTTAGGAAAGGTAGGGGGGTGTAGACCAAGTGTTTACAGTGAAACATATAGGTGAACAGTATTTGGATAAGGGTAAAGAGGTTTTTGTGACATTTATGGATTTGGAAAAGGCGTATGATAGGGAGGATAGGGGGGCAATGTTGCAGATGTTGCAGGTGTATGGAATAAGAGGTAGGTTAATGAAAGCAGTGAAGAGTTTTTATGAGGATAGTGAGGCTCAGGGGGACTATTTCCCAGTAAAAGTAGGCCTTAGACAAGGATGTGTGATGTCACCGTGGTTGTTCAATATATTTATAGATGGGGTTGTAAGAGAAGTGAATGCAAGGGTCTTGGCAAGAGGTGTGGGGTTAAAAGATAAAGAATCAAATACAAAGTGGGAGTTGTCACAGTTGCTTTTTGCTGATGACACTGCTTTTGGGAGATTCTGAAGAGAAGTTGCAGAGGTTGGTGGATGAATTTGGTAGGGTGTGTAAAAGAAGAAAATTGAAAGTGAATATAGGAAAGAGTAAGGTGATGAGGATAACAAAAAGATTAGGTGATGAAAGATTGGATATCAGATTGGAGGGAGAGAGTATGGAGGAGGTGAATGTATTCAGATATTTGGGAGTGGACATGTCAGCAGATGGGTCTATGAAGGATGAGGTGAATCATAGAATTGATGAGGGGAAAAGGGTGAGTGGAGCACTTCGGAGTCTGTGGAGACACAGAACTTTGTCCATGGAAGTAAAGAGGGGAATGTATGAGAGTATAGTTATACCAACACTCTTATATGGGTGTGAAGCATGGGTGATGAATGTTGCAATGAGGAGAAGGCTGGAGGCAGTGGAGATGTCATGTCTGAGGTCAATGTGTGGTGTGAATATAATGCAGAGAATTCGGAGTTTGGAAATTAGGAGGAGGTGCAGGATTACCAACACTATTATCCAGAGAGCTGAGAAGGGGTTGTTGAGGTTGTTCGGACATGTAGAGAGAATGGAACGAGACAGAATGACTTCGAGAGTGTATAAATCTGTAGTGGAGGGAAGGCGGGGTAGGGGTCGGCCTAGGAAAGGTTGGATTATTATTATTATAATCAAATAGAAGCGCTAAACCACAGAGGTTAGGAAAGGTTGGAGAGAGGGGGTAAAGGAGGTTTTGTGTGCGAGGGGCTTGGACTTCCAGCAAACATGTGTCAGCGTATTTGATAGGAGTGAATGGAGACAAATGGTTTTTAATACTTGACGTGCTGTTGGAGTGGAAGCAAAGTAACATTTATGAAGGGATTCAGGGAAACCGGCAGGCTGGACTTGAGTCCTAGAGATGGGAAGTACAGTGTCTGCACTCTGAAGGAGGGATGTTAATGTTGCAGTTTTATAACTGTAGTGTAAAGCACCCCTCTGGCAACACAGTGATGAAGTGAATGATGATGAAAGTTTTTCTTTTTCGGGCCACCCTGCCTTGGTGGGAATCAGCCGATGTGTTAATAAAAAAAAAAATAAAGGGGGACAAAAGAGAGAATAAGAATTATAGGGGAATAAGCCTACTGAATATACCTGGTAAAGTGTATGATAAGGTTATTATTGAAGGAATTAGAGATAAGATGGAGAGCAGGATGAATCGGCCGATATGTTAATAAAAAATAAAAACGTACATAGTTGTACGATTTCCGAGGTGCTCGTAACTCGGGTCCACTGTATATAGCTATTCACGACCCTTGTGGGTTTAGCGCTTCTTTTTTATTTTTTTTTCAACAAGTCGGCCGTCTCTCACCAAGGCAGGTTGACCCAAAAAGAAAGAAAATCCCCAAAAAGAAAATACTTTCATCATCATTCAACACTTTCACCACACTCATACATAATCACTGTCTTTGCAAAGGAGCTCAGATACGACAGCTGAGAATTGTCCTCCCAGCTGTCACTATCCCAGACCCCTCCTTTAAAGTGCAGGCATTGTACTTCCCATTTCCAGGACTCAAGTCCAACTAAATCAATTAACTGGTTTCCCTGAATCCCTTCACAAAATGTTACCCTGCTCACACTATAATTAACTCCAAAAATAGTGTGTTGCATGAGAATGGGAGTGTTGCTGTTTGTTTATTCTATACTAACTTGTACAACTTTTACACAATGTAAGTGTATTTGTATTGTTATAATATATTATAATAAATAATATATTATAATATATTATAATAAAAAATTATTTTGAGGTAAAAGTTTCACAAACTCTTACAAACGTATGTGAATGAACTAAAAGTTGACACGTATTAATCGCATTCATTTCACCTGACCAAGTGATCGCCCACTACCTGTTCAGTTTGTTTTTTACCTTGTCTGAACTCCGTATCTCGTTCTCTCTCTCATTTACTCTTTCATTAACTACAGTGGTACCTCGAGTTACGATATTTTTTTCGTTCGAGAATGCTGTTCAAGTGGCATTACCAAACGAATTTATCCCCATAAGGAATAATGTAAAATAGACTAGTCCTTTTACACCCCCAAAAATATACTTACAAAAGCATTTAAAAAAATAAACTTACATATAAGGGCAATTTTGGGGACCATCGCAACTCGAGGTACCACTGTACTTGGCTCTCATTGACTATGGCATCTAAGCTTAGTTGTGATAAAAAGAGGAGTCGTAAGCCTCTTACTTTAAGTGCCAAGTTAGAAATGATTAAACTCAGTGAACTGACTTTTTAGGTTATCCTAGGTTCTCTACTCATATTCTGCTATGTATGATAATCTTTTTTTTATTTTTATTAACACATCGGCCGATTCCCACCAAGGCAGGGTGGCCCGAAAAAGAAAAACTTTCATCATCATTCACTCCATCACTGTCTTGCCAGAGGGGTGCTTTACACTACAGTTATAAAACTGCAACATTAACACCCCTCCTTCAGAGTGCAGACACTGTACTTCCCATCTCCAGGACTCAAGTCCGGCCTGCCGGTTTCCCTGAATCCCTTCATAAATGTTACTTTGTTCACACTTCAACAGCACGTCAAGTATTAAAAACCATTTGTCTCCATTCACTCTTATCAAATACGCTCACACATGCTTGCTGGAAGTCCAAGCCCCTCGCACACAAAACTTCCTTTACCCCCTCCCTCCAACCTTTCCTAGGCCGACCCCTACCCCGCCTTCCCTCCACTACAGATTTATACACTCTCGAAGTTATTCTGTCTCGTTCCATTCTCTCTACTTGTCCGAACCACCTCAACAACCCCTCCTCAGCTCTCTGGATAATAGTTTTGGTAATCCCGCACCTCCTCCTAATTTCCAAACTCCGAATTCTCTGCATTATGTTCACACCACACATTGACCTCAGACATGACATCTCCACTGCCTCCAGCCTTCTCCTCGTTGCAACATTCATCACCCATGCTTCACACCCATATAAGAGTGTTGGTATAACTATACTCTCATACATTCCCTTCTTTACTTCCATGGACAAAGTTCTTTGTCTCCACAGACTCCGAGTGCTCCACTCACCCTTTTCCCTAATCAATTCTATGATTTACCTCATCCTTCATAGACCCATCTGCTGACATGTCCACTCCCAAATATCTGAATACATTCACCTCCTCCATACTCTCTCCCTCCAATCTGATATCTAATCTTTCGTCACCTAATCTTTTTGTTATCCTCATCACCTTACTCTTTCCTATATTCACTTTCAATTTTCTTCTTTTACACACCCTACCAAATTCATCCACCAACCTCTGCAACTTCTCTTCAGAATCTCCCAAAAGCACAGTGTCATCAGCAAAAAGCAACTGTGACAACTCCCACTTTGTATTTAATTCTTTGTCTTTTAACCCCACACTTCTTGCCAAGACCCTCACATTCACTTCTCTTACAACCCCATCTATAAATACAGTGGTACCCCGACTTACGATATTTTTTCATTCCAGAATGCTGTTCAAGTGCCATTACCAAACGAATTTATCTCCATAAGAAATTATGTAAAATAGACTAGTCCTTTTAGACCCCCAAAATTACACTTACAAAATCATTTAAAAAAATCAACTTACATAAAAGGTGTGTTTGGGGACCATCGTAAGTCGGGGTACCACTGTATATTGAACAACCATGGTGACATCACACATCCTTGTCTAAGGCCCACTTTTACTGGGAAATAGTCCCCTTCCCTCCTACACACTCTAACTTGAGCCTCACTATCCTCATAAAAACTCTTCACTGCTTTCAGTAACCTACCTCCTATTCCATACACCTGCAACATCTGCCACATTGCCCCCTATCCACCCTATCATACGCCTTTTCCAAATCCATAAATGCCACAAAAACCTCTTTACCCTTATCCAAATACTGTTCACCTATATGTTTCACTGTAAACACTTGGTCTACACACCCCCTACCTTTCTTAAAGCCCCCTTGTTCATCTGCTATCCTGCTTTCTGTCTTACTCTTAATTCTTTCAATAATAACTCTACCATACACTTTACCAGGTACACTCAACAGACTTATCCCCCTATCATTTTTGCACTCTCTTTTGTCCCCTTTGCCTTTATACAAAGGAACAATACACGCTCTCTGCCAATCCCTAGGTACCTTACCCTCTTCCATACATTTATTAAATAATAGCACTAACCACTCCAAAACTATATCCCCACCTGCTTTTAACATTTCTATCTTTATCCCATCAATCCCAGCTGCCTTACCCCCTTTCATTCTACCCACTGCCTCACGAACTTTCCCCACACTCACAACTGGCTCTTCCACACTCCTACAAGATGTTATTCCTCTTTGCCCTATACACGAAATCACAGCTTCTCTGTCTTCATCAACATTTAACAACTCATCAAAATATTCCCTCCATCTTCCCGATACCTCTAACTCTCCATTTAATAACTCTCCTCTCCTATTTTTAACTGTCAAATCCATGTAACTGTATTTGTGTATACCTGAATAAACTTACTAACAAGGTACTATATGTTGATCGCTGAGATAGCCATCAAATAAAGTTATATATAGCAGCAAATGTGTAGCGGACCCAGGATAACCCAAGAGTGTCAGCTAACACTCTTGCTAGGAGCTAATGCTGCTGGGGATTGCAAGTTAAAACCTATGATAATTTATCACTCAGAGAATCCTAGGGCCCTAAAGAACTATGCAAAAGGTAGCCTCCCTGTTTATTATAAATCCATTTCGAAAGCTTGGATGACTACTGATCTTCTCATAAATTGGTTCACAGACTATTTTAAGCCTACAGTTGAGGTTTACTGCAAGGAAAAGAAAATTCCTTTTAATGTTTTACTTGTTTTAGATAATACCCTGCCACTCACCTCTCACACATCAATGTTAATACTTTAAGATAAGTAATAAGTGTACTCTGTGTGTATCTTACTTTTTATTGTTTTTTTTAATGCCTAGTGCTATTGCTAACTTAATATAAGTTAGTGTAAGCTTGTTGTCTGGCATTTATATGCATTTAGAAGTGGAAAAAAATGGCGTTCTGCTTTTCGGCGATGTCTGCTTTAACCCTTAAACTGTCCACACGTAGATATACGTTCACCTGCATACTGCACTGAATATTTTGAAAAAAAAAAAAAATTAAAAATGAAGAGTGCATTTTTATTAAACAGGATAGGCTAAAAAAAAAAAGTTTAGAAGCCCGCCAATTTGGTGCTGGATGCTCACCTGACGGCAACATCAAGTCCTGCCGCTTGCTGAAGTATTGCCGATATACTTTGTTTTCTAGTTTTCATTTAATTTATATAATTTTTATGTTCTGATAATTACAATTTACAATAGTTCCTGTGATTAAATAGCCAATCTTTGTTCTAACACTAATATTATGTACTGAAATAGTACTCAAATAGTCACAATCACACCAACAGGTTTACATTTTCGCCTACCTTGGTCATTTACTATTGTCTATAAATATATACGAAGTATTTATAGGTCCAAGCAATGTTTTAGACATCCAGGAGTATATATGAAACTCCTTGAAGAATGGTGTTATGACAATTGCCAGATAACTACTGATAAGGCAGTGACATTGATGAATGAATGTGTGCAGGGAACCCTCGCTCTTTCACTCTGTATCTATCTATCTGTGTCTGTGTCTGTCTATCTATCTGTCTATCTATCTGTCTGTCTATCTGTCTGTCTATCTGTCTGTCTATCTGTCTGTCTGAATCTGTTTGTCTGTATCTGTCTGTATCTCTGTCTGTGTCTGTCTAGCTCTGCTTATCTGTCTTTCTGTCTGCCTGTGTGCCTGGAGTATATGAAACTCCTTGAAGAATGGTGTGTTGACAAGTGTCAGATAACTCTTGACAGCCCAGTGACATTTGATAAATGTCAGCAGTGCTGGAGGGAACCCTCCCTTTTTCAATGTCTATCTGTCTGCCTGTCTGTCTATCTGTCTCTGTCTATCTGTCTCTGTCTATCTGTCTCTGTCTATCTGTCTCTGTCTATCTGTCTCTGTCTATCTGTCTCTGTCTATCTGTCTCTGTCTATCTGTCTCTGTCTATCTGTCTCTGTCTATCTGTCTCTGTCTATCTGTCTCTGTCTATCTGTCTCTGTCTATCTGTCTCTGTCTATCTGTCTCTGTCTATCTGTCTCTGTCTATCTGTCTGTCTATCTGTATGTCTGTCTGTCTGTCTGCCTGTATCTGTCTGCCTGTATCTGTCTGTCTGTTTGTCAAGCTCTGCTTATTTCTGTCTAACTCTACTTATCTGTCTCTTGTGTGAGTGTGTTTTCCGTCTGCTTGTCTCAATCTCAGAGTGCGGCCGTAAGCCAACAGGTATTATACACGATGCAGAAGTGACGATGGATATTTGCCAGTCATGCTTATTATGCCTTATATCTACAAGCATTGTATAGCACTTTGCCTGGAATTTTTGGGTTATCCTAGGTAATTTACACTATGTATAATAACTGTACTTATGTGTACATGTGAGAGAGAGAGAGAGAGAGAGAGAGAGAGAGAGAGAGAGAGAGAGAGAGAGAGAGAGAAGGACATATAGATATAGACAGACAAAGATATAGACAGAGTTATAGACAGGTAGAGAGACAGCCAGAGACAGCCAAAGCCAGCCAGCCTGCCGAATACATAAGAACATAAGAAAGAAGGAACACTGCAGCAGGCCTACTGGCCCATGCAAGGCAGGTCCATGTCAACCCCCAGCTTAGACCAATAACCCACCTAGTCAGGTCACATCCTCTGAAGGAAGGAGCATGGCATCAGACCTAGTAGCACAAGCTAGTCAGGTCCAACTCACACCCACCCACAGCCACTCATGTATTTATCTAACCTATTTTTACTTTCCTCTTATAAGGGGAGTGTTAATGCAACATGACATCAGTGAATCCCTGGTGTTTGCCACAGTATTTTTCTCTAGCTGGCACTCAATTGAACTGGTGCTCCCACAAGGTACTAAGTGGTCCCAGATTTTTTTAATACTGCGCACACTGCGGGCGCAGATCCATTCTCTCATGTCTAGGTGACTCAGGCCTATCGCATTAAATTTGAAGGAATGAAAATTAAAACGTAGAACTACGTTCGGGGCAGTACGCACATGAACGTATATCTACGTGTGGACAGTTTAAGGGTTAAGGGAGGGGCGATCCTTTTTCAAGAGATTGGGAAAGGAAGATTGAAAAATTTTGGAAAAAAAATGTTTTCTTATAAAAAAATAGTGCATCATTCTGGCAACATTTTGGTGTAATCAGCTTGTTTATATCATATTTCTTAGTATGTTTTTTCCTTAAATGTATTTTTTTTGTTCTTGCTGTCATAAATAATACATATTGCCAATTAGTGTTTTTTTAGTTTTATCTCTGCAAAAATTACAATTTTTATGATTATTTCATTAAAAACTCTACATAGCAACATCTCTGATGCCTCCATTCAAGTGCAGGGACTCATGCCACCTCAGTGGCCTCTGGGGTCTCAACAAGTGCTGATGCATGCAACTCGCTGAGATTTAGCGCGCCATATCCGTAGAGTTTCACAGAAAAAAATATATTAATAACTCAGAAATAAGTTATTGACATTGTTTGTAATGTTTTGCAAAACGTATTAATAGGATTGTCATGATTTTTTCACACATTGAGTAATGATGGCTCTACAACCACCCATGAAGGATTTCCGATATCTTTTACAGCTTTGTTTTTATTGATTGGTTTTTCCACAAAATTAATAAAGGCAAAAACAAAATCACTGAATTAAACATTTTTTATAAAATGGACAAATGACATTAAAATTTGTTAAAATGGGATTGGATCAACAATTTATATAGTTTATCTTTAAATTTGGGAATGTTAAACTGGGGGAGCAATTGTACATTTCTTCCCAATTTTGTGGGAAAATTTTTAAGGTTTTAACCCTAAAATTTGGCACTTTTTATTTTTTTCTATTAACCTAAAGGCCCCAAAAATCATAACAAAGCCAGGTGGGGAAGGGGATAAAACAAAGGAGAATGTTAACTGAAAGGGGGGGAGGAATGTTTTTGTGTTTTTCTTTTTAATAATTTTTTCTCGGTTTTACAAACTTTTAATCAACTACAGAAACCCCAAGATCATCACGGGGAAAAGACAACACTGTACGAAGAATCCTGGATTCATTTTATCTGTAACCAACAACTTCAAAAACCAGGAAAAAAGGGCCTTTTTCCAAAATAGGCTAACCTATTGCCAAGAAACTTTCAACGCTATCCCAAAACAGAACCAAGAAGGGAAAATAGGTCCTTTAAATCCAAAAGTTTTAAAACCCTATCACACTTATTTTTAGAGGGTTTCAAAGCAATTTTTCTCCACTCTAATGACAATTTCCCATCCATATATATTCATGTTACTCATTTTCCAGGTAGATCTGTCTGTGACTGATACACTGCGTGGGCGAAACGTTGTCAATAAAGGATCACATTATACTGCTTATGTGTTTATTTTTCCATTGTACGGATTTTATACCATTTATTTCCATCTAACATTTTTAATTTATCTCTTCAAACAGGTGTAGTGTCTGATATGTGGAAGATGGCTAATGTAATTCCTATTTTTAAAGCAGGGGACAAGTCACTACCGTCAAATTACCGCTCAATAAGCCTGACGTCAATTGTAGGCAAATTACTAGAGTCAATTATAGCTGATATTATTAGAAGCCATCTAGATAACCATAATTTGATTAATGATACTCAGCATGGATTCACGAGGGCCGTTCCTGCCTATCTAATTTATTAACTTTCTTCAGTAAAGCTTTTGAGGCTGTTGATCACGATAAAGAATTCGATATTGTTTATTTAGACTTTAGTAAAGCTTTTGATAGAGTACTGCACCAGAGACTTTTAAAGAAAGGGCAGCTCATGGCATTGGGGAAAAGTGCTGTCATGGATCGAGTCATGGCTCACCAATAGGAAGCAGAGAGTGTGCATAAATGGGTTAAACCGAATGGGGACTTGTAACAAGTGGTGTTCCACAGGGATCAGTCTTAGGCCCGTTGTTATTTATAATATATATCAATGACCTTGACGAGGGAATTACTAGTGATATGAGCAAATTGCCACGACACGAAGATAGGTAGGAAATTGATTCAAACATAGATGTCATAGAACTTCAGGAAGATTTAGACAAACTTAATTCGTGGTCAGAAAAGAACATAAGAAAGGAGGAACACTGCAGCAGGCCTGTTGGCCCATACTAGGCAGGTCCTTCACAATCCATCCCACTAACAGAATAATTGCCCAACCTAATTTTCAATTCTACCCAAGAAATAAGTGGCAGATGCGGTTCATTGTAGATAAATGCAAGGATCTGAAGCTCAGGGGGTCCATAACCCAAGCACTTATAAGTTAAAAACCATAGAACTTAGCCATACAGATTGCGAGAAGGACTTGGGGTGATGGTAAGCAGCAACCTTAAACCAAGACAGCAATGCCTAAGCGTACGTAATAAGGCAAATAGATTACTGGGATTTATATCAAGAAGTGAAGCAACAGAAGTCCAGAGGTTATTTACAGCTTTATACATGTTAGTAAGGCCTCACCTGATTACGCAGTTCAGTTCTGGTCTCCATATTACAGAATGGACATAAATTCGTTAGAAAGCATTCAGCGTAGAATGACTAAATTAAACATAGCATTAGAAATCTTCCTTACGAAGAAAGATTGAAGAGTTTAAATTCATTCACTTTAAGACGAGAATGAGGGGAGACATGATCAGGTAACAAGTGGAAAATGGGGATTAACAAAGGGATATAAAGGCTTGAGGGTATTTCCAAGAGAGAACCCGAAAATGGACGTAGATTTTAGATTTAAAAAGGTATAGGAAAGATTGGTTTTTGGGAAAAAGGGTGGATGAGGGAACAGTCTGCCTAGTAGGGTTATTAAATTTGCCCCGGGTTTAAATTTGGTTGGGTAAATTCAGAGTGAGAGGGGTTGGTTTGAGGGGGAAATTTCACATGAGTAAATAGAATTATCAAAGTTTTTTCTTGGGGCATTTGATTGGGTTGAAAAATATCTTTTGTGAGATGAAAAAGGGAAAGGCTTCCTAGTATGGGGCCCCAGGCCCCTGCAGTGTTCCTCCTTTCTTATGTTCTTATGTTCCGGCCTAGCCTGGAACCAACCTTTGGGTAAGTGGGGCCCACTGTACTTTTTGTAGGAAGTCAGGGGTTAGTCCTCCACGGTCCCAAACTTAATCAGTCTCTCCTCACTTAAAACCCGGGTAGGACCCAAACACCGCGGGAAGGAACCCTCGCAAAGAGGGGCATACTATACATTATGCAGCTCAGTTTTGGCCCTTACTACAGGATGGATATAGATTCATTGAGAACATACAAAAGAATGACAAATGATTTACAGTATAAGAAATCTCCCCCTATAAAGATAGACTTAGAGCTTAATTCCACCTCGGAGAGACGGAATGGGGGATATC
>WNWK01044424.1:0-15098 GCA_009830355.1 Cherax destructor | reverse complement strand
CTCTAATCAGTACTGATACCCGCCCCTTCGTCAGTACTGATACCGTCACTCTCGTCAGTACTGATACCTGTCTTTTTCGTCAGTACTGATACCTGTCATTTGTCAGCTGAAAAACCCGTCACTCCGCCAAACTGATACCTGTCACCCCTCGTCAGTACTGATCCCTTTCACCCCGTCAGTACTGATACCCGTCACCCCGTCGTACGGGATACCTGTCACTGTCAGTATTTTCGATACCTGTCCCCTTCGTCTGTACTGATACCTGCCCCTCTCGCAGTACGATACCCTTCCCCTCTCATCAGTACTGATACCTTCATTTCCTGCCAGCGTTTTGTCACCCCATCAGTACTGATACCGTCACTCGTCAGTACTGATCCCTTCACTCTCGTCAGTACTGACCCCGTCACCTGTCGTATGATACCGTCCCCTTCGCGTACTGTTTGTCACCTCGTCATATGATCCCTGTCACTTCGTCATCCCGATCCTGTCACCCCCCCCGCTGATACTGTCACCTCGTCGTACTGATACCTGTCACTTCGTCAGTACGAAGTCACTCGTCAGTACTGATCCCGTCATTCGTCAGACTGATACCGTAAAAGTACTGATACCTGTCACTTTAGTACTGATCCCTTCCCCTCGTCAGTACTGATCCCTGTCACCTCTCAGTACTGATCCCCGTCCCCTTTCGTCAGCTGATACCTGTCACTCTCTTATGATACCTGTCCCCCCGGTACTGATCCTGTCACCTCTCGTATGATACCTGTCCCCTCGTCAGTACTAAACCTGTCACCTCTCAGTACGATTGTCACTGTCAGTACTGATCCTGTCACCTCGTCATAATTGTCACCCCTTCGTACTGATACCTGTCATTTCGTACTGATACCGTCACCTCGTCAGACTGATACCTGTCACCTTTCAGTACTGATACCGTCACTCTCGTCAGTACTGATACCCGTCACTCTCTCGTATGATACCGTCACCGTCGTACTGATACCTGTCACCCCTTCAGTACTGATACTGTCACTCCCCGACGATCCCTGTCATTTTAGTACGATACCTGCCTGTAGTACTGATCCCGTCACTCGTCAGTACTGATACTGTCCCCTTCGTCGTACTGATACCTGTCACTCTCGTCAGTACTGATACCTGTCACTCTCGTCATACTGATACCTGTCACTTTTCGTCAGTACTGATCCTGTCACTCTCGTCAGTACTGATACCTGTCCTCTCATCAGTACTGATACCTGTCACTCGTCAGTACTGATACCTGTCACACTCGTCAGTACTGATACCTTTCACCTCATCAGTACTGATACCTGTCACTCTCGTCAGTACTGATACCTGTCACTCTCGTCAGTACTGATACCTGTCACTCTCGTCAGTACTGATACCTGTCACTCTCGTCAGTACTGATACCTGTCACTCTCGTCAGTACTGATACCTGTCACTCGTCAGTACTGATACCTGTCACTCTCGTCAGTATTGATACCTGTCACTCTCGTCTGTACTGATACCTGTCACTCTCGTCAGTACTGATACCTGTCACTCTCGTCAGTACTGATACCTGTCACTCTCGTCAGTACTGATACCTGTCACTCTCGTCAGTACTGATACCTGTCACTCTCGTCAGTACTGATACCTGTCACTCTCGTCAGTACTGATGCCTGTCACTCTCGTCAGTTATTTAAATCATAAACTGTCACTTGATATATTGGTGACAGTGTCACGCCCATTTTACTAACCATTTAAATATAATTTTCTTGGCATTCTTCCTCTTTATTATATTACATACATGTCTGAGACATCTATTTAATGGTTCCCGTCTTATTGAATGGGATTCAGTGTTTTCACTCCAACCAATTTGGGATGCTCTTTCCGAAAGTAATTATGAATATAACTTATTCTACTTTTGCTACAAAGTTGTTGTTTTTAAGAATCATTGGTCTCCACACAGTTCTCTTCACTTCATACGTCGAACAACTGCTGTCGTCTAGGAATCCTGAGGACCCCATGTTCCTGTACCTACCCTTCCAAAGCGTCCATGCTCCTCTTCAGGTCCCAGAGGAATATACCGAACCCTACAGCTTCGTTAAGGATGAAAACCGCAGAATTAAACTCGGTGAGAATTGTCTGTCCTTCTATAATTTAGAAGAATTAATGATAGCAACTCTTATTGTTTAGCAGGATATGTTAATATATAATTCTATATAAAAAGAATTATTTAGAAACACCCACACACACACAGGAGCTATGACTCGACCCCTGCAACCACAACTAGGTGAGTACACACACACACACACACACACACACACACACACACAAAGAACCCAGGAAAATAAGGAGAGCAGTCGAAGAGCCAGGAATGAATATGCACAGGTAAGAAGGGAGGCCCAACGACAGTACAAAAATGACTAGCAGAGAAAGCCAAATCTGACCAGGTGACCAGGTCAAGGACCAGGTAATCAGGCTAAGGAAGGAAGGAGGAGAGATCACAAGAAACGACAGAGAAGTGTGTGAGGAACTCAACATGAGATTCAAAGAAGTGTTCACCGAGGAGACAGAAGGGACTCCAGAAAGACAGTGAGGTAGGGTACACCACCAAGTGTTAGACACAATACATACAACCGAGGAGGAAGTAAAGAGGCTGCTGAGTGAGCTAGATACCTCAAAGGCGACGGGCCCGGATAACATCTCTCCATGGGTCCTGGAGAGGGAGCAGAGGCGCTATGTGTACCCTAACAACAATATTCAACACATCTAACGAAACAGGAGACTACCTGAGGTATGGAAGACAGCAAATATAGTCCCAATTTTTAAAAAAGGAGACAAACATGAAGCACTAAACTACAGACCAGTGTTACTGAACATATAGTATGTAAAGTCATGGAGAAAATTATCAGGAGAAGAGTGGTGGAACACCTAGAAAGGAATGAGCTTATCAACCACAGCCAACACGGTTTCAGGGACGGGAAATCCTGTGTCACAAGCCTACTAGAGTTATATGACAGGGTGACAGCAGTATGACAAGAGAGAGAGGGGTGGGTAGATTGCATTTTCTTGGACTGTAAGAAGGCGTTTTACACAGTTCCAAACAAGATATTTGTGCAAAAGCTGGAGAACCAGGCAGGGATAACAGGGAAGGCACCCAATGGATCAGGGAATCCCTGTCAGGAAGACAGCAACGAGTCATGGTACGTGGAGGTGTCAGAGTGGGTGCCTGTGACGAGTGGGATTCCACAGGGTCAGTCCTTGGACCGGTGCTGTTTCTGGTATTTGTGAACGACATGACGGAAGGATTAGCCTCCGAAGTGTCCCTGTTTGCAGATGATGTGAAGTTGATAAGAAGAATTCAATCAGACTAGGACCAGGCAGAACTACAAAGGGATCTGGACAGGCTGCAAGCCTAGTCCAACAATTGGCTCCTGGAGTTCAACCCTACCAAGTGCAAAGTCATGTAGATTGGGGAAGGGCAAAGAAGACTGCAGATGGAGTACAGTATAGGCGGCCAGAGGCTACAAACCTCACTTAAGGAAAAAGATCTTGGGGTGAGTATAACACCAGGTGCATCTCCTGAGGCACACATCAACCAAATAACTACTGCAGCATACGGGCGCCTAGCAAACCTAAGAACAGCATTTCGACATCTTAATAAGGAATCGTTCAGAACCCTGTACACTGTGTATGTTAGGCCCATACTATAGTATGCAGCACCAGTTTGGAACCCACACCTAGCCAAGCACATAAAGAAACTAGAGAAAGTGGAAAGGTTTGCATCAAGACTAGTCCCGGAGCTAAGGGGTATGTCCTACGAGGAGAGGTTAAGGGAAATCGACCTGATGACACTGGAGGACAGGAGAGATAGGGAGGACATGATAATGACATATAAAATACTGAGAGGAATTGACAAGGTGGACAGAGACAGAATGTTCCAGAGATGGGACACAGCAACAAGGGGTTACAGTTATAAGTTGAAGACTCAGATGAATCACAGGGATGTTAGGAAGTATTTCTTCAGTCACAGAGTGGTCAGGAAGTTGAATACCTTGGGAAGTGATGTAGTGGAGGCAGAATCCATTCATAGCTTCAAGAGGAGGTATGATAAAGCTCATGGTGCAGAGAAAGTGACCCAGTAGCGGCCAGTGAAGAGGCTGGGCCAGGAGCTATGAATCTACCCCTGCAACCACAACTAGGTGAGCACAACTAGGTGCACACACACATAGCGTTCCGATATCTCAGTAAGGAATCTTTCAAGACACTGTACACCATGTACTTCAGGCCCATACTAGAGTATGCAGCACCAGTTTGGAACCCACACCTGGTCAAGCACGTCAAGAAATTAGAGAAAGTGCAAAGGTTTACAACAAGGCTAGTTCCAGAGCTAAGGGGAATGTCCTACGAAGAAAAGTTAAGTGAAATTGGCTTGACGATACTTTAGGACAGGAGGGTTGGGGGAGACATGATAATGATATACAAAATACTGCGAGAAATTGACAAGGTGGACAGAGACTGGATGTTCCAGATATAGGACACAGAAACAAGGGGTCACAATTGGAAGTTGAAGATTCAGATGAGTCCAAGAGGTGTTAGGAAGTATTTCTTTAGTCATAGAGTTGTCAGGAAGTGGAATAGTCTGACAAGTGATGTAGTGAGGCAGGATCCATACATAGTTTTAAGACGACGTATGATAAAGCTCAGGGAGCTGTCACTACACAACAACACTGTCACTACACAACAACACTGTCACTACAAAACACTGTCACTACATAACAACACTGTCACTACACAACAACACTGTCACTACACAACACTGTCACTACACAACAACACTGTCACTACACAACAACACTGTCACTACACAGCAACACTGTCACTACATAACACTCACTACATAACAACACTGTCACTACACAACAACACTGTCACTACACAACAACACTGTCACTACACAACAACACTGTCACTACACAACAACACTGTCACTACACAACAACACTGTCACTACACAACAACACTGTCACTACACAACAACACTGTCACTACACAACACTGTCACTACACAACAACACTGTCAATACACAACAACACTGTCAATACATAACAACACTGTCACTACACAACAACACTGTCACTACACAACAACACTGTCACTACACAACAACACTTAGTAGCGATCAGGGAAAAGGCAGGGCCAGAAGCTATATCTCGACCCCTGCAACCACAAATAGGTGAGTGCACACACACACACAAACACACGCAGGTGCTGAGAATTCGAGTTGTTCTTAAAATTAGGCCTCAGGCTTTTAAGTTCTTTTTTTATGAGACCTTTTAAATCTCATTTTCCTGAGTTTGCAGATGAAATCTCGAAATATAAGGATGAGAGAGGTGAATGACATTTGATGTTTTCTTTTTCCATCATGCAAGGGAATCTTATCAAATCAAATCAAATCAAAAAATTATTTCTAGTAATATTACAAAGTGGGGTATACTTATAGTATTAATACATTTTATGGGATAGATATTACAAGATGGCCAATAATATGCCTAGTCTTATGATAGTGACACAATGATTATACTGATATTAGGGTTAGGTAACTGTAGTGATTAACTAGGTTTACAAATTGAGGTTTACAAAATTAAGGTTTACAAAATTGAGGTACTGAAATTTAAACATTTAAGAATTTAGCAATTAGTTTAAGAAATTAACAATTAGTTTATATATTAATGGTAAAGGTGATGTATTGGTGATATATTGGGGTGTCTTAGGCAAACTTATGACTAGCTTCAGAATTAGGAAGCAATAGTTGTATTAGAATTTTGGTTAGTCATGTGCAAATTAAGGGGAATCACAGATATCAATAAGTGTATTTTGCTGTGGGTATGTGCAAGATAAAGTAGTTTTCATGTGGTTAGCTACCGGTTGGGTGCGTAAGTGAGATAAGATGTTTTTTAACGGTGCTTTTGAAAATGGAGGTTGTGTCTGCAGTTCTAGAGTTTTCAGGCAGGGAGTTCCAGATTTTAGGCCTTTTTATGCACATTGAATTTTTGTATAGATTTAGACGAACACGGGGAATGTCAAAGAGATGTTTGTGTCTGGTATTATGTCTATAGGTCCTGTCACAACTGTCAAGAAAGTGTTTTAGCTCAGGGTTAAAGTTGGAATTTATGGTTCTATAAATGTAGATAGCAGAGTAGTAAGTATAGATGTTCTGAAAAGTGAGTAGGTTTAGGTCTTTGAAGAGTGGGGGGGATGTGCTGCCTAGTGTTGGATTGCGTGATAATTCTTACTGCGGCTTTTTGTTGGGTTATTATTGGCTTTAGGTGGGTAATTGCAGTTGATCCCCATGCACAAATGGCATATGTGAGGTAGGGATAGATGAGTGAATAGTATAGTGTAAGTATGGCTGATTGTGGTACATAATACCTTATCTTAACCCTTAAACTGTCCACACGTAGATATACGTTCACTCGCGAAAGTGACCGAATATTTTGAAAAAAAAAATCGTTTTTTTTTCTAAAAATGAAGTGCACATTTTTATAAATAGGATAGGCTAAAAAAATAACATTTTAGGGCCAGTACTTACCGAGATATAAGCCCGCGAAGTTGGTGCTAAATGATGTGGTGTCGGCAACATGGAGCACTGCCGCTTGCAGAAGCAAGAAACATTTATCGTTTTTTTCCATTTTTTTTCCATTTTCTGTTGTTTTCATGCTATGATAATAATGTTTTGATGCAGATCTATTCATTTCATTGCCAATTCTTGTTACTGAATTAGTAATCATACTGTCACAAACACACATGTTCACACTGATAAATAAATTTGTACACCTGGTTCAATCACTTACTATTGTTTACATATATATACAAGGTATTTACAGGTCCTATTTATGTTTCTAGAAGTCCACCACTGTATGATACTCAAAGAAGCATGGATTCATACAGAGTGCCACTCCTCATTGCTGACACATGTCATGTGTCTTTTCGCACTTGGGGTCGCTGTGTACTGTAAGCACACACAACACATTTTTTCTGAGAGTACTTCTTCTTTGGAGTAGATGGTAATGATATAAGGCAGTGACAGTTAGGGATTATTCGGGTGGGCACTTCAACCTCTAGTTGTGGAGTGACAGGTCGCTGTTGTGGAGTGACAGGTCAATGTTGTGGGGTGACAGGTCACTGTGGAGTGGCAGGTATAGGTGTAGTACCATACTTTCTCCCTATCTGCTTGATGACATTTAGGGTGAATTCTGCATATCGTTGTCGCTTCCCAGTCTTTATTTCATACATGTTGAAGGCATTGAGCATTGCAATGTCCACAAGGTGGAAAAACACTTTTATATAGCACTTGCGACTCCTACGCACACAGTCAACAAAGCCTATCATCATGTCACACTTGTCGACTAGTCGCATATTGTTTGTATAATAGATGACAACAGCTGGCTTTTCAATAGGTTGATTGTTGAGCTTGCTTATTCTGTCTGTTTGTACCATCTCGTTTCTGTGGATGGTTGACAGCAATGTCATATCCCTTTTGTCATGCCATGACAGTGCCATGATGTCATTGGCATGAAACGCCTGCACTACACTTCCTCCAGTGAACTTTGGCATGTGTTTTCTATTTCTTCTCACTGTTCCACATATATCAGTATTGTTCACACATAGGAAATCAGCAAGCATAGGGCTTGTGTACCAGTTGTCTGTGAACAAAGTATGGCCCTTGCCAAGGTATGGCTGCATCATCTTGCGAACATCACCAGAAATGCCCAACATGCGCCTGGTATCATCAAGGGTATTTTTACCTGTGTAGATAATGACATCCAACACAAGACCAGTCTCACAGTCACACATAACAAACAGTTTTATACCAAAGCGATTACGTTTGCTTGGTATATATTGTTTGAATGACAGTCGTCCCTTGAACAGAATCAAGGACGTCAACAACAATGTTCTTGAATGGATAAAAGTAGGCACTGAATTTTTGCTTGAGATACATAAACAATTCCCGGATTTTGTAGAGGAGGTCATTTCGGTTTGGTGTATTCCTATCTGAGAAGTGCAACATTCTCAGCAACAGAAGGAATCTGTTGCAGGGAAGGAGGTCACGGAAGACTGGAGTGCTAATGAAGTGGTCTGTGGACCAGTAGTTTGCTATATTGTTCTTATATGTGTGTGGCATAAGCATGACAGTGCCAAGGAATAAATACATTTCAGCCACAGTTGTATCTTTCCACCTGCGCAGTCGTGACGATTCTGAAAAATCTGCATGGTCCATTGTATACTGGTAGTACAGGTTGGTGTGAGTAACAATCAGGTTCATTATTGGCTCATCAAAGTATAGTTGAAAATAGTCTAACTCTGTAGACTCATTTGTGATTGGACAGTGTGGCATGATGCCACTTCCACTGCCATCAAAATTGAAAGGATGTGGCATGAATGGTGTATGTTCAGTCCACTTCCATTCATGATCAGATGGTGCAGGGTGGACCTGTGGCATGGGACGTGGGGGAGCAGGAGTGACGGGAGTGGGGCCAGCACATGATTGAGAGGGTGCCTCGTGGTCCTTTGTCTGTCCACACACTGCGCCACGAGGTCCAGGCACCATGCCACCCACCACCTCTTCCTCCATCCCAGCATACTCTCCTTCATTATCACTTTCACTATCAGTGGCTGGGGTTTTGGATCGTGAACTGCCACGACCCTTGCCTCTGACTGCATATGGCACACTGCCTGAACGTAGGTAATGACGCCCATAAGTACGTTTCACTGGGGAATAATGATAATCACTGTCACTCGACGAATCGTCTATGGGCATAAAATCGATTTCATCATCGTCACTTATATCACCTTCACTCTCATAACACATGGAAAATGATAATTTCCTCTTGCGGAGCTGCCTTTGGGTAGTAACACTAGCAACCCCAGAGGTGCTGGGCTGAGGGTCTGTGGCCACACTGGCCACACCAGATGTGCTGGGCTGAGGGTCTGGTATGGCCACACTGGCCACCCCAGAGGTGATGGGCTGAGGGTCATCTGGGTTGTCATCAATAGTTTCACTAATTCCTTGATTATTAGTGGCTATATCACTGTCAAATCCACTAAGCTCGTGTTCTCTATCACTTTCCGAGAATAATAGAGTGTTAATACGACGAGGCGTGAGTGAATCACGGGGGTGTGCCATGATGTTGACCCAAGATGAAGCTGAAACTAACTGGGGCTACCATGTGGTACCCTGGCGTCCCCGATTTTTTCATACTGCGCACACTGAAGGCGCAGACCCATTCTCTCATGTCTAGGCGACTCAGGCCTATTGCGCTAAATTTGAACAAATGTAAAATAAAACGTAGATATACGTTCGGTCACTTTCGCGAGTGAACGTATATCTACGTGTGGACAGTTTAAGGGTTAAAGAGGATCCCCACAGTTTTGGACACTTTCTTTGTTATGTGTTCGATATGGGTGCTGACTTTCAGGCTGCTGTCAAGGTGAAGGCCCAGGAATTTGCCCTCATTATGTTTAGCAATAGGAGTAGTGTTGATCTTAATGTTTAATTGTGCATCACCTGCTCTGTTGCCAAACATAATATAGAAGTCTTATCAGTGTTGAGTGTAAGTTTATTGGCTGTCATTTATGTTGATATTTTTATTAATTCGTCGTTAACAATGGTATTAAGCATGGCAAGATTTGGGTGGGAGATGACATAAGATGTGTCGTCAGCAAAGAGTATTGGTTTCAGGTGTTGTGATACATTAGGAAGATCATTGATGTATAAGAGGAAGAGCAGGGGACCAAGGACACTTCGCTGCGGTACTCCGGTGTCAAGTGGTCGTGTCGTGGAGGTTGTGTCTTTAATGGTGACATACTGATACCTATTAGTGACGTAGGATTTGAAGTATGCAAGTGCATGACCTCTTATTCCATAGTGGTCAAGTTTGTGGAGTAGGATGCCGTGGTTTACTGTGTCGAAAGCATTCCTTAGGTCAATAAAAAGTCCTAATGGATATTCCTTATTTTCCAGTGCTGTGTACAGCAGGTCTATCATGTTTACTATTGCATCGTTAGTGCTTCTATTTTTCCTGAAGCCAAATTGGCAGGGGTTGAGTATGCTTTGTGTCATTATAAACGAGTATAATCTCTTGTGCAGAAGTTTCTCGAAGATTTTGGATAGCAATGGTAAGTTTGATATTGGCCTATAGTTGTTTACGTCTGTGGGGTCACCACCTTTGTGTATTGGTGTAACCTTTGCTGTTTTGAGTAGTGTCGGGAAAGTGCTAGTTTCTAGTGATTTGTTAAAAAGTAATGAAATAGCATGTGAAAGGACATGAGTGGCTTGTTTGTATATTAATGGTGGGACTTGAGACAGATTCCCTGATTTATTTTTAAGTGACTTGATTATCATGGTGACTTCAGTGGGTTCAGTAGGTGCAAGATAGAAGGAGGATGGGAAATTCCCATCTAGGTAATCACTTGCTTGGGCATTGGTATCTGGGATTTTACTGGCAAGATTTGATCCTATTTTGAGAAGAAGACATCTATCTTGTTTACTGTATCAATAGGCTGTAGGGGTGTTTCGTTTGGTTTAGTTAGGACAATATCCCTAGTTTTTTCAGTTTGTGGCCCAGAATCTGTGAGAGTGTTTTCCAGGTCTTTTTTATATCTCCTCTTGTTTCAGTGAATCTGCTGGAGTAGTACAATTGTGTGGCTTTTTTTTTTTAGTTTGGTGAGAACTGATGAATAGTGTTTAATAAACTCTTTATGTATGCATCACCGTCTATATTGCTTTTCATATTGATGTTTCTTGTTAATGGATTTTAGTAAGCTGTTAGTTAGCCATGGGCAACCTAGCCGTTTATTCGTAATCTGTTTCATATTTATAGGACAATGTTTGTTGCATAGTCTATGTAATTTATTAAGAAAGTTGTCTGTCCAATCATCGATACCCTTGGCGTTTGAGAATTCTGTAGCCCAGTCAACCGTCTCTAGCTCTGTTGTGAAGTTATTTATTGATGCCTGGTCATGGAGTCTAAATGAAACTTTGGTGTATTCTAGGGGTGGTTTACTAATATTTGTTAAGAGGAAGGTGGGGTAGTGGTCTGTGGTGCTGTCTGTTATTATCCCCGATTTAAGGGGGGCTAGGATATTGGTCCATATATGGTCGATTTTGGTTGCACTCGTCTCAGTAAGCCTGGTTGGTTTGTTTATTGTTGGTATGAGAAGTGTGTTGTTCATATTGTTGATGAAATCGGTTACTGGCTGGTCATCTGGTAGGCCAAGGTTGATGTTGAAGTCTCCAGCTAAGATAAGATGGTGTTTGTTCATTTGATTGTTTGTTATTAGGGTTTTTAGTTGATCACTAAAATTTGGGATGTTTGTATGAGGCATCCGGTAAATGGCCCCAATTGTTATGGGAGTCTTAAGATTTTGTGCAGTAAAATTAGCAAAAATATATTCTCCATACTCATCACTAGAGCAAGTGGTGTCACAACAGGATATTTCATTCGAGTGATAGATTGCAATACCTCCCCCAACTTGATGTGGTCTGCAGTTGTGTATTGCTGTGTATCCTGGTAGCGAGTAGATATCTACTGTATCCTGCTTAAGCCAGGAATCTTATAATATTGTTGGTAGAATGAAAAACTATATGTTATGTGCAACTAATGTGACATTTTATTGTAGCATCGTTTCACTCTTCACGAGCTTTGTCGAGCTATATATATATATATATATATATATATATATATATATATATATATATATATATATATATATATATAAGCAAGACAAGCCACGTGGGGTAGAATACAAGCTCGATAGCTATTTAGAAGAGTCCATTGTACACAATCTTAAACAACAATGCAATACAAAATCACAGGATTGCTCATCATGTCAGGTGGGTTGATGATTGGTGAGGCTCGACCAGTGTCTACGCACCAAAACTTCATACCACGTCAGTTGTGAATGGTTATATAAAGTGTTTAGCTGTTAGTGTACCATACAGTGACAGGCACACAAGATTACGAGTTAACATAATGAAAGGTTAAAGAGTATTATAGAAATTAGAAACTTAAATCACAGAAAAATCGGAAAGGCATAGAAGATTCCCAAGTAAGGCATATTAGCCGACAATGATAAGAATGGTAAACAATATTTAGGAAGAGATACTTCTGAGTACCTCGGTAGAACATTCGAGTACCCCAGAGGAGGACATTTAAATGGACAAATAGCACATTCAATTCCTTTCTGTTATCATTTAAAAAGGTTACACAAAATAATAGCAATCCATGTGTAGAGTATCCAACGAGAAAAATATTTTCTCAAACCACATGACCTGTTATAAACGACTAGAAAAAGATTGGGGCTGGCTATTATATCTTATAATTTCATACTTGACATCACAGTAACCTCCTACACCATATGGGGAGTAGAGGGATGGTGGTAGAGTGGAGTTGGAACCGACCGCTGACCACATTCTGAGGAAACTGTGGTCAGTGACACATCCACACTATGCTACTCTGAGAACTTCCCTGCTTTAGTTGCTCTCTTCCAACATTGTATAGCTCCTGATGGTGCACTGAGAAGTGTGAAAGTACTTGAGCTAAAGATTTTCACCCCCGTGGCTTGTCTTGCATAGTTAAGATCGCCCGTCTGATTGTTTGCAATATATATATATATATAAATATATATATATATATATATATATATATATATATATATATATATATATATATATATATATATATATATATATATATATATATCATATATATATATATATATATATATATATATATATATATATATATATATATATATATATATATATATATATATATATATATATATATTATTAAAATACATCGGTCGTCTCCCACCAAGGCATGGTAACCCGAAAAGAAAAACTTTCACTGTCTTGCCAGAAGCATGCTTACACTACAGTTATAATACTGCAACATTAACACCCCTTCTTTAGAGTGCAGACACTGTACTTCCTATCTCCAGGACTCAAGTCCAGCATGCCGGTTTCCTTAATCCCTTCTTAAATGTTACCTTGCTCGCACTCCAACAGCACATCAAGTCCTAAAAACCATTTGTCTCCATTCACTCCTATCAAATACGCTCACACATGATTGCTGGAAATTCAAGCCCTCGCACACAAAACCTCCTTTACCCCCTACCTCCAACCTTTCCTAGGCCGACCCCTGCCCGTCGTAACTCCATTACCGATTTCGACAATTTTGAAGTCATTCTAATTTGTTCCTTCCTCTCTACATGTCCAAACCACCTCAACAACCCTCCTCAGTCCTCAGTCCTCTGGATAATATTTTTTGGGGATCCCACACCTCCTCCTAATTTCCAAACTGTGAATTCTATGCATTATGTTCTCACCACCATTGCCCTCAGACATGACATCTCCTTGATGCAACATTCACCACCCATGTTTCACACCCATGTAAGAGTGTTGGTATAACTATACTCATGCATTTCTCTCTTTGCTTCCATGGACAAAGTTGTTTGTCTCTACAGACTCCTAAATTGCACCACTCACCTCCCTCCAACCCTTCCTAGGCCGACCCCTAACCCGCCTTCTCTCCATTACAGATTTATACACTCTTGAAGTCATTCTATTTTGTTCCATCCTCTCTACATGTTTGAACCACCTCAATAACCCCTCCCCATCCCTCTGAATAATAGTTTTGGCGATCCCGCACCTCCTCCTAATTTCCAAACTGTGAATTCTATGCATTATGTTCACACCACATTGCCCTTCGACATGACATCTCTACTGCCTCCAGCCTTTTCCTTGTTGCAACATTCACCACCCATGCTTCACACCCATATAAGAGTGTTATTATAACTATACTCTCATACATTACCCTTTTTGCTTCCATGGACAAACTTCTTTGTGTCCACAGACTCCTAAGTACACCACTCACCTTTTTTCCCTCATCAATTCTATGATTCACCTCATCCTTCATAAACCCATCTGCTGACAAGTCCACTCCTAAATATCTGAATGCATTCACCTCCTCCATACTCTTTCCCTCCAATCTGATATCTAATCTTTTGTCACCTATTTTTTTATTTTGTTATCCTCATCACCTTACTCTTTCCTATATTCACTTTTAAATTTCTTCCTTTACATACCCTACCAAACTCATCCACCAACCTCTGCAACTTTTCTTCAGAATCACCCAAAATCACAGTGTCATCAGCAAAGAGCAACTGTGACAACTCTCACTTTGTGTTAGTTTCTTTATCATTTAACCCCACACCTCTTGCCAACACCCGAGCATTCACTTCTCTTACAACTCCATCTATAAATATATTGAACAACCATGGTGACATCACACATCCGTGTCTAAGGCCTAATTTTTTCAGGGAAATAATCTACCTCTCTCCTACATTTTCTAACTTGAGCCTCACTATCCTAGTAAAAACTCTTCACTGCTTTCAGTAACCTACCTCCTATTCCATACATCTGCAACATTTGCCACATTGCCCCCCTATCCACACTGTCATACGCCTTTTCCAAATCCATAAATGCCATAAAAACCTCTTTACCCTTATCTAAATACTGTTCACTTATATGTTTCACTGTAAACACTTGGTCTTCACACCCCCTACCCTTTCTAAAGCCTCCTTGTTCATCTGTTATCCTACTCTCCGTCTTACTCTTAATTCTTTCAATAAAATTCTCTACCATACACTTTACCAGGTATACTCAACAGACTTATTCCCCTATAATTTTTACACTCTCTTTTGTCCCCTTTGCCTTTATACAAAGGAACTATGCATGTTCTTTGCCAATCCCTAGGTACCTTACCCTATTCAATACATTTATTAAATAATAGCACCAACCACTCCAAAATTATATCTCCACCTGCTTTTAACATTTCTGTCTTTATCCCATCAATCACAGCTGTCTTACCCTTCCATTCTTCCCACTGCCTCACGAACTTCCCCACACTCACCACTGGTTCTTCCTCACTCCTATAAAATGTTATTCCTCCTTGCCCTATACACGAAATCACAGCTTCCCTCTCTTCATCAACATTTAACAATTCCTCAAAATATTCCCTCCATCTTCCCGTACCTCTATCTC
>WNWK01044423.1:0-15098 GCA_009830355.1 Cherax destructor | reverse complement strand
TGTTACACTCGACCTCAAGTAACAGTAAATAAGAACCAGTGTTACTTGTAAGATTCTGGAGTGTTACACTCGATCTCAAGCAACAGTAAACAAGAACCAGTGTTACTTGTAAGATTCTGGTGTGTTACACTCGACCTCAAGTAACAGTAAACAAGAACCAGTGTTACTTTTAAGATTCTGGAGTGTTACACTCGACCTCAAGTAACAGTAAACAAGAACCAGTGTTACTTGTAAGATTCTGGAGTGTTACACTCGACCTCAAGTAACAGTAAACAAGAACAAGTGTTACTTGTAAGATTCTGGAGTGTTACACTCGACCTCAAGTAACAGTAAACAAGAACCAGTGTTACTTGTAAGATCTGAGTGTTACACTCGACCTCAAGTAACAGTAAACAAGAACCAGTGTTACTTGTAAGATTCTGGAGTGTTACACTCGACCTCAAGCAACAGTAAACAAGAACCAGTGTTACTTGTAAGATTCTGGAGTGTTACACTCGACCTCAAGTAACAGTAAACAAGAACCAGTGTTACTTGTAAGATTCTGGAGTGTTACACTCGACCTCAAGCAACAGTAAACAAGAACCAGTGTTACTTGTAAGATTCTGGAGTGTTACACTCGACCTCAAGTAACAGTAAACAAGAACCAGTGTTACTTGTAAGATTCTGGAGTGTTACACTCGACCTCAAGTAACAGTAAACAAGAACCAGTGTTACTTGTAAGATTCTGGAGTGTTACACTCGACCTCAAGTAACAGTAAACAAGAACCAGTGTTACTTGTAAGATTCTGAGTGTTACACTCGACCTCAAGTACAGTAAACAAGAACCAGTGTTACTTGTAAGATTCTGGAGTGTTACACTCGACCTCAAGTAACAGTAAACAAGAACCAGTGTTACTTGTAAGATTCTGGAGTGTTACACTCTACCTCAAGTAACAGTAAACAAGAACCAGTGTTACTTGTAAGATTCTGGAGTGTTACACTCTACCTCAAGTAACAGTAAACAAGAACCAGTGTTACTTGTAAGATTCTGGAGTGTTACACTCGACCTCAAGCAACAGTAAACAAGAGTCACTCAGACGGTCCATCAATTATTCCTCTCAAAGGAACATTTTCTTGAAAGTCCCTCAAACAAATTTGACTCAAAATGTTGAGAAACGCCTGAAAAAGGTCGTATTTTACCTTTAATATTAACAATAATTGAGATCCTTGGCTGGAAATATTACCTGGAAGAAATACTTTCCAATATAGTTGTATTACTGGTGACCAGTGGCCTGGTAGGCACAAGCTCTCGCTTCACACCGTCAGGGTCCGGGTTCGATTCCCGGGGATGGAGTGGAAACATTGGACGTGTTTCCTTACACCGGTTGTCTATGTTCACCCATCAGTAAAATAGGTACCTGGGTGTTATTACTAGCAGTACATGTACAAGGTATACAGAACATAGCTGACATCAATGACATACTACTATATAGAAAGCAGCAAATTAGGTCAGTTTTGTCCCAGGATGCGACCCACACCAGTCCACTAACACCCAGCTACCTATTTTACTGCTAGGTGAACAGTGACAGCAGGTGTAAAGTAACTAACACCCCGGTACCTATTTACTGCTAGGTTAACAGTGACAGCAGGTGTAAAGTAACTAGTACCCCGGTACCTATTTACTGCTAGGTGAAAAGTGACAGCAGGTGTAAAGTAACTAACATCCCGGTACCTATTTACTGCTAGGTGAACAGTGACAGCAGGTGTAAAGTAACTAACACCCCGGTACCTATTTACTCCTAGGTGAACAGTGACAGCAGGTGTAAAGTAACTAACACCCCGGTACCTATCTACTGCTAGGTGAACAGGGACAGCAGGTGTAAAGTAACTAACACCCAGGTACCTATCTACTGCTAGGTGAACAGGGACAGCAGGTGTAAAGACTAATACCCAGGTACCTATCTACTGCTAGGTGAACAGTGACAGCAGGTGTAACTAACACCCCGGTACCTATTTACTGCTAGGTGAACAGTGACAGCAAGTGTAAAGTAACTAACACCCCGGTACCTATCTACTGCTAGGTGAACAGTGACAGCAGGTGTAAAGTAACTAACACCCAGGTACCTATCTACTGCTAGGTGAACAGTGACAGCAGGTGTAAAGTAACTAACACCCAGGTACCTATCTACTGCTAGGTGAACAGTGACAGCAGGTGTAAAGTAACTAACACCCAGGTACCTATTTACTGCTAGGTGAACAGTGACAGCAGGTGTAAAGTAACTAACACCCAGGTACCTATCTACTGCTAGGTGAACAGTGACAGCAGGTGTAAAGTAACTAACACCCCGGTACCTATTTACTGCTAGGTGAACAGTGACAGCAGGTGTAAAGTAACTAACACCCAGGTACCTATCTACTGCTAGGTGAACAGTGACAGCAGGTGTAAAGTAACTAACACCCAGGTACCTATCTACTGCTAGGTGAACAGTGACAGCAGGTGTAAAGTAACTAACACCCCGGTACCTATCTACTGCTAGGTGAACAGGGACAGGTGTTTCAAGGAAACACGCCCAGTATTTCCACGGATACCGGGGATCGAACCACGGACACTCAGTGTATGAGGTGAGTGCGCTACCAACCCAGCCACTGGACACCTGCTGCCTCACTCTCTGCCAAGTGTCTGGATAAAAACATTTATGAAGTAAATATAAGTATTTTATGGATCACTACAGGTGAGTCGACACTAGGGGCTGTGAGTCGACACTAGGGGGCTGTGAGTCGACACTAGGGGACTGTGAGTCGACACTAGGGGCTGTAAGTCGACACTAGGGGACTGTGAGTCGACACTAGGGGCTGTGAGTCGACACTAGGGGCTGTGAGTCGACACGAGGGGGCTGTGAGTCGACACTAGGGACTGTGAGTCACACTAGGGCTGTGAGTCGACACGAGGGACTGTGTGAGTCGACACTAGGGACTTGAGTCGACACTAGGGCTGTGAGTCGACACGAGGGGGCTGTGAGTCGACACAGGGGGCTGTGAGTCGACACTAGGGGACTGTGAGTCGACACTAGGGACTGTGAGTCGACACGAGGGGGCTGTGAGTCGACACGAGGGGACTGTGAGTCGACACTAGGGACTGTGAGTCGACACGAGGGACTGTGAGTCGACACGAGGGCTGTGAGTCGACACGAGGGGCTGTGAGTGACACGAGGGACTGTGAGTCGACACGAGGGGCTGTGAGTCGACACGAGGGCTGTGAGTCAACACGAGGGGCTGTGAGTCGACACTAGGGGACTGTGAGTCGACACTAGGGGACTGTGAGTCGACACTAGGGACTGTGAGTCGACACGAGGGGGCTGTGAGTCGAACGACGAGGGGACTGTGAGTCGACACTAGGGGGTGACCAGGCTGCGAGCTTCGACACTAGGGACTGTGAGTCGACACGAGGGGCTGTGAGTCGACACGAGGGGCTGTGAGTCGACACAGGACTGAGTCGACACGGGACTGTGAGTCGACACTAGGGGACTGTGAGTCGACACGAGGGGACTGTGAGTCGACACGAGGGGCTTGAGTCGACACTAGGGACTGTGAGTCGACACGAGGGTGAGTCCCGAGGCTGTGAGTCGACACGAGGGACTGTGAGTCGACACGAGGGACTGTGAGTCGACACGAGGGACTGTGAGTCACACGAGGACTGTGAGTCGACACGAGGGGACTGTGAGTCGACACGAGGGGCTGTGAGTCGACACGAGGGACTGTGAGTCGACAATAGGGGCTGTGAGTCGACACGAGGGGACTGTGAGTCGACACGAGAGGACTGTGAGTCGACACGAGGGGACTGTGAGTCGACACGAGGGGACTGTGAGTCGACACGAGGGGACTGTGAGTCGACACGAGGGGACTGTGAGTCGACACGAGAGGACTGTGAGTCGACACGAGGGGACTGTGAGTCGACACGAGGGGCTGTGAGTCGACACGAGGGGACTGTGAGTCGACACGAGGGGACTGTGAGTCGACACGAGGGGACTGTGAGTCGACACGAGAGGACTGTGAGTCGACACGAGGGGACTGTGAGTCGACACGAGGGGACTTGAGTCGACACGAGGGGACTGTGAGTCGACACGAGGGGACTGTGAGTCGACACGAGGGGACTGTGAGTCGACACGAGGGACTGTGAGTCGACACTAGGGGACTGTGAGTCGACACGAGGGGACTGTGAGTCGACACGAGGACTGTGAGTCGACACGAGGGGACTGTGAGTCGACACGAGGGACTGTGAGTCGACACGAGGGGACTGTGAGTCGACACGAGGGGACTGTGAGTCGACACGAGGGACTGTGAGTCACGAGGGACTGTGAAGTCGACACGAGGGACTGTGAGTCGACACGAGGGGACTGTGAGTCGACACGAGGGGACTGTGAGTCGACACGAGGGGACTGTGAGTCGACACAGGGACTGTGAGTCGACACGAGGGACTGTGAGTCACACGAGGGGACTGTGAGTCGACACGAGGGACTGTGAGTCAACACGAGGGACTGTGAGTCGACACGAGGGGACTGTGAGTCGACACGAGGGGACTGTGAGTCGACACGAGGACTGATCGACAGGGGACTGTGAGTCGACACGAGGGACTGTGAGTCGACACGAGGGAACTGTGAGTCGACACGAGGGGACTGTGAGTCGACAAGAGGGGACTGTGAGTCGACACGAGGGACGTGAGTCGACACTGAGGGACTGTGAGTCGACACGAGGGGACTGTGAGTCGACACAGGGACTGTGAGTCGACACAGGGACTGTGAGTCAACACGAGGGACTGTGAGTCGACACGAGGGACTGTGAGTCAACACGAGGGACTGTGAGTCGACACGAGGGGACTGTGAGTCGACACGAGGGGACTGTGAGTCGACACGAGGGGACTGTGAGTCGACACGAGGGGACTGTGAGTCGACACGAGGGACTGTGAGTCGACACGAGGGGACTGTGAATCGACACGAGGGGACTGTGAGTCGACACGAGGGGACTGTGAGTCGACACTAGGGGACTGTGAGTCGACACGAGGGGACTGTGAGTCGACACGAGGGGACTGTGAGTCGACACGAGGGGACTGTGAGTCGACACGAGGGGACTGTGAGTCGACACGAGGGGACTGTGAGTCGAAACGAGGGGACTGTGAGTCGACACTAGGGGACTGTGAGTCGACACTAGGGGACTGTGAGTCGACACGAGGGGACTGTGAGTCGACACGAGGGACTGTGAGTCGACACGAGGGGCTGTGAGTCGACACGAGGGGCTGTGAGTCGACACGAGGGGACTGTGAGTCGACACGAGGGACTGTGAGTCGACACGAGGGGACTGCCCCTCCACCACTCTGTGTGGAGTACAGATATTACAATAATGTTGGTAATTATCAACATTATAACAATGTACACAAACATAATGTAGTTTGTATGTGAGGGAACTGTGATAGCCACGAAAAATGCCACTAATATTTATATTATTGTTATAATCATAACGAAATATTAAATCCTTTAAGAGGCGCCTGAGTTTTCCTATCTCCTAATATCATTCTTGTTTTTACTCCTATAATCTACCTTGTCCATAATTACTATCGCATTTGTTGTGTTTGGTAAGGTGAAGTCTACGATCTTTCCTTAATTCACGGTATAACTTAACATATCTTTGATGACACTAGTGTTGTAGAGGTGTGAGCACCTTCCTACTATCCAGTACTGTTTTGACATCTAAATGTATATAGAACTGTACGTATAGTGTGTGTCTCATTATTGTCATGTTCCTTGACTGTTGAGCTCAGTATAGCCAGGTACACCAGGCCTTGAATTTTCTGTCTGTGTTCATGATTACATGGTATTAGAGAGTGGTAGAAACCATGACAAGGGTGTTAGATACCATGCCAGGGTATTAAAGGGTTCTATAAACCATGACAAGGGTTTTAGAGGGTCCTACAAACCTTGTTAGGGTATTAGAGAGTGGTAGAAACCATGACAAGGGTGTTAGATACCATCCCAGGGTATTAGAGGGTTCTATAAACAATGACAAGGGTTTTAGAGGGTCCTACAAACCTTGTTAGGGTATTAGAGAGTGGTAAAAACCATGACAAGGGTGTTAGATACCATGCCAGGGTATTAGAGGGTTCTAGAAACCATGACAAAGGTATTAGATACCATAACAGGGTATTAGAGGGTGCTGGAAACCATGACAAAGGTTTTAGAGGGTGCTACAAACCCTGACAGGGTATTAGAGAGTGCTAGAAACCATGACAAAGGTATTAGATAATGTGACAGGGTATTAAAGGGTACTAGAAACCATGAGAAGGGCATTAGATACCATGACAGGGTATTAGAGGGTGCTAGAAATCATGACAAAGGTTTTAAAGGGTGCTAGAAACCCTGATAAGGGTATTAGATACCATGATAAGGGGTTAAGAGGGCGCTAGAAACCATGACAAGGGGTTAAGAGGGCGCTAGAAACCATGACAATGGTATTAGATACCATAAGAGGTGTATTAGAGGGTGCTAGAAACCACGACAAGGGTATTAGATACCATACAAGGGTATTGGGGTATATAAGATACCAAAACAAGGATATTAGATCCATGACAGGGTATTACTGGATACTAGGTACTATGATAAAGATACTCGAAACCATGATAAGGGTATTAGGTACCCTAACAAGGGTATTGGAGGGCATTAGATACTATAATAATGGGATTAGATCCCATAACAGGGTATTAGATACCATGATTGGGTCTTAGAGTGTACCAGATACCATGACAAGGGTGTTACATACTATGATTGGTAAAACCAATAATTGCGAGGCAGGTAGTTCCCAGTGAGGGAATACTAGTCACGCTACTGATACTTGCTAGCATTGATTATGTCGCTTATACTGTTACCACCACCACCTGTTGCACCACCACCACCACCTGTAGCACCACCATCACTTGCAGCACCACCACCACTAAAGTACCACTGTGGAAAATTACCTCCAAGGGGTTAACACCCCCTCTCATTCCCACACTGCCAACACGGTGCCACCATGGGAAGGGGCCATGATACCTCCCTTTTCCGCACTGATCTGGAGATGAGGGATATTATATATGGAGGTGATGGACTGGGGGAGAGGAGTGGGAAGCAAGTATGGTAGTAGACAGAAGCTGTCAGTACCACGTAACATGTTCATTTGCCCACTATAATTAACATTGTCCATAATTACTATCACATTTGTCTGTTTCGTAAGGTGAAGTCCAAGATCTTTCCTTAATTCATGGTATAACTTACGAAACAGACAAAGCAAATGTGATAGTAATTATAGACAATGTAGATATAAGGTATAAGACGGGGTGTTCCTTAAGCCAAACTTAAGACTACATTGGCAATAATAATTACATACGTCTACATAATGACATTAAGGGTATACAAACAATAAATTTAGACATTACCTCAGCTCTTAACTTATTAAGACCCGGACAGTGAATATATTATTCCACTCTTTTACACTTTATTGATATTTGTTTGTATAAATTGTTTATATAATCGACAGTGGCTTCTTCAGTCTAATGCAGAGAAAGGAGGAAAGGGAGGAGTTTGAGGTAATCAGTCGCTCAGCCTAGAGTCGATGTGTTCAAACCATCAGTCTTGTACAGTTATTAACATAATCTGGGAATGATACATAAATTATTGATACGGGGAAATAAAATTTAGTAGACGAATCGAGTATAAACTAAGAGAACAGAGTCATCAGTAGAGCTGACACCTACGAAGCAGCCAGCCTGTAACCACACTGGCGACAGCCAAGGTTCTCCAACAGAGTCCTCCAGCTCTGTCTCCCAACAAGAACTCTCTTCAAAGTCTTCCGACAGCACTGATCCCAGCAAGAGTTGCTCTCCAGTCCTCTCTTACCTTATATTGCCATGCACTCACCCCCTCTTTCTGAGATCACCTTCTGGAACAAAGACCTGAGAGGCTAGGACAGGTGTTTTAACACTTGGAACAAAGACTGAGAGGCTAGGACAGGTGTTCAGCACCTGGAACAAAGACCTGAGAGGCTAGGACAGGTGTTTAACACCTTTCTTCTGGAACAAAGACCTGAGAGGCTAGGACAGGTGTTTTAACACTTTCTTCAAGGAAGCAAAACACCTTCTTCTGGAACAAGACCTGAAGGAGACAGGTGTTAACTCTTCGGAACAGACCGAGTGGACAGTTTTAACACCTTTCTTCTGGAACAGACCTGAGAGGCTAGGACAGGTGTTTTAACGTAACATAAGAAAGAAAAAGACTGTGTCACAAAAAGCGTCTTGTAAAACAGACGTCTCCAGAGCAAACTAGAAGACCATCTAATTGGTTGGATTATATTCTATTTCAGTTATCCAGGCTACTCTATAACCCTCTTTCATATTAATAAGGATCCAAATTGAATGAAAACTAAATAAAATTAAGTTTAAGATCTTTACTTAGTAAAATTGTCTAGAGGAGTATATATATATATATATATATATATATATATATATATATATATATATATATATATATATATATATATATATATATATATATATATATATATATGCAAGAAAAAAAGGGGAGTAGAATGATAGCTCTAGGCCTTTCGTGTTGCAATCAACACATCATCAGGAGCTTGCAAAATTGCAGAAAAGAGGAGTTCTAGCAAATAACGTTCCCAGAGGACCGCCTTTATATATATACCTTCAATAATTAAGGTTCTCAAGTACCGACTGATACATACTATGAAATAAAAGACTCAAGAATATAAACATCGCAGTAACAATGCAAGTTTTTGGGAAATGCTTAAAAAGTGCTTTAATAGTCGAGATATGCAATAAAATAACGTTTTAGATCGACTTTCAATATTTTTTACATAATTTACATATTTTCAAAAAATCCCAGAAAAAGTCTAAAATAAATATTTACAGTTAAGTGAAAATAAAACTATATAAACTCAAATCTAGTGATGTCTGCTTATTCCCAGACTTAGATTTGTACCGACAAATACACACAAATGTCTGCGTGTCACGGAGTGTTGAATAGCGCGTCCCGTCTCCCCCACGGACACGTACCATACCTAAACCAGAGTACAAAGGAGGCGACACCAACTGAGCTTCCGGTCTGAAGCAGAGTACGACGCAATGTTCCTCCTGTGAGAGGCAGAGGTAACTGAGTGCGGCAAACCCAGCAGTCCCAACACTGGGTGTGATCACGTGACTCACAGCTACCCCATAGTGACTGAAACAAGCGGACGAAGGGATAAAATGACTGAAACAACCGAACGAAGGGTTAACAGTGACTGAAACAAGCGAACGAAGGGTTAAAAGTGACTGAAACAAGCGGACAAAGGGTTAAAAGTGACTGAAACAAGCGAACGAAGGGTTAAAAGTGACTGAAACAAGCGAACGAAGGGTTAAAAGTGACTGAAACAAGCGAACGAAGGGTTAAAAGTGACTGAAACAAGCGGAGGAAGGGTTAACAGTGACTGAAACAAGCGAACGAAGGGTTAAAAGTGACTGAAACAAGCGAACGAAAGGTTAAAAATGACTGAAACAAGCGAACGAAGGGTTAACAGTGACTGAAACAAGCGAACGAAGGGTTAAAAGTGACTGAAACAAGCGGACGAAGGGTTAAAAGTGACTGAAACAAGCGAACGAAGGGTTAAAAGTGACTGAAACAAGCGAACGAAGGGTTAAAAGTGACTGAAACAAGCGGAGGAAGGGTTAACAGTGACTGAAACAAGCGAACGAAGGGTTAATAAAGGGGGGATATGATTGAGGTGCATAGATGGAAAACAGGAATAAATAAAGGGGATGTAAATAGCGTGCTAAAAATATCTTGTATTGACAGGACTCGCAGCAGTGGCTTTAAGTTGGATAAATTCAGATTCAGGAAGGATATAGGAAAGCATTGGTTTGGTAATTGAGTTGTGGATGAGTGGAACAAACTCCCGAGTACAGTTATAGAGGCTAAAACGTTGTGTAGTTTTAAAAATAGGCTAGATAAATATATGAGTGGGTGCGGGTGGGTGTGAGTTAGTCCTGACTAGTTTGTGCTACTAGGTCAGATGCCGTGCTCCTTCCTTAAGTGAATGTAACCTAACCTGACTAGGTTGGGGCATTGGCTTAAGCCGGTAGGAGCCTTGGACTTGCCTCGCATGGGCTAGTAGGCCTGCTGCAGTGTTCCTTCGTTTTTATGTTCTTTAACAAAAGTAAGCCAATTATACAAGTATATCCCACCTGATTTACACAAGCTCGGTCAAATAATATATAGCAAGATATTTTTATTTTAGCTGTTAATGAAAACATCTCCAATGTAAAATTATATGATAATATATACAGAATATTAAATATACTTTGCGTCAAGTTCAGGCGGTGCAACGCACTGCAGTAGGCCTACTGGCACATGTTGAAAATGGTATAACATACGACAAGTTGAGTATTACCACACATGTACAAGAGTTAGGTACCTTTATTGATGAACGTTCCAGTACGGTATCTTGGTACAGACGACATTTTGTTCATGAATGGTTTATCTTGGTACAGACGACATCTTGTTCATGAATGGTTTATCTTGGTACAGACGACATCTTGTTCATGAATGGTTTATCTTGGTACAGAGGACATCTTGTTCATGAATGGTTTATATTGGTACAGAGGACATCTTGTTCATGAATGGTTTATCTTGGTACAGACGACATCTTGCATACTTCATGGTTTATCTTGGTACAGAGGATATCTTGTTCATGAATGGTTTATCTTGGTACAGAGGATATCTTGTTCATGAATGGTTTATCTTGGTACAGAGGACATCTTGTTCATGAATGGTTTATCTTGGTACAGAGGACATCTTGCACACTTCATGGTTTATCTTGGTACAGAGGACATCTTGCACACTTCATGGTTTATCCTGGTACAGAGGACATCTTGCACACTTCATGGTTTATCTTGGTACAGAGGACATCTTGCACACTTCATGGTTTATCTTGGTACAGAGGACATCTTGCACACTTCATGGTTTATCTTGGTACAGAGGACATCTTGCACACTTCATGGTTTATCTTGGTACAGAGGACATCTTGCACACTTCATGGTTTATCTTGGTACAGAGGACATCTTGCACACTTCATGGTTTATCTTGGTACAGAGAACATCTTGCACACTTCATGGTTTATCTTGGTACAGAGGACATCTTGCACACTTCGTGGTTTATCTTGGTACAGAGGACATCTTGCACACTTCATGGTTTATCTTGGTACATAGGACATCTTCCACACTTCATGGTTTATCTTGGTACAGAGGACATCTTCCACACTTCATGGTTTATCTTGGTACAGAGGACATCTTCCACACTTTATGGTTTATCTTGTTACAGAGAACATCTTGCACACTTCATGGTTTATCTTGGTACATAGGACATCTTGCACACTTCATGGTTTATCTTGGTACAGAGGACATCTTCCACACTTTATGGTTTATCTTGTTACAGAGAACATCTTGCACACTTCATGGTTTATCTTGGTACATAGGACATCTTGCACACTTCATGGTTTATCTTGGTACAGAGGACATCTTGCACATTTCATGGTTTATCTTGGTACAGAGAACATCTTCCACACTTCATGGTTTATCTTGGAACAGAGGACATCTTCCACACTTCATGGTTTATCTTGGTACAGAGGACATCTTGCACACTTCATGGTTTATCTTGGTACAGAGGACATCTTGCACACTTCATGGTTTATCTTGGTACATATGACATCTTGCACACTTTATGGTTTATCTTGGTACAGAGGACATCTTGCACACTTCATGGTTTATCTTGGTACATAAGACATCTTCCACACTTCATGGTTTATCTTGGTACAGAGGACATCTTGCACACTTCATGGTTTATCTTGGTACTGAGGACATCTTCCACACTTCATGGTTTATCTTGTTACAGAGGACATCTTGCACACTTCATGGTTTATCTTGGTACAGAGGACATCTTCCACACTTCATGGTTTATCTTGGTACAGAGGACATCTTCCACACTTCATGGTTTATCTTGGTACAGAGGACATCTTCCACACTTCATGGTTTATCTTGGTACAGAGGACATCTTCCACACTTCATGGTTTATCTTGGTACAGAGGACATCTTGCACACTTCATGGTTTATCTTGGTACAGAGGACATCTTGCACACTTCATGGTTTATCTTGGTACATAGGACATCTTGCACACTTCATGGTTTATCTTGGTACAGAAAACATCTTGCACACTTCATGGTTTATCTTGGTACAGAGGACATCTTGCACACTTCATGGTTTATCTTGGTACAGAAAACATCTTGCACTCTTCATGGTTTATCTTGTTACAGAGGACATCTTGCACACTTCATGGTTTATCTTGGTACAGAGGACATCTTGCACACTTCATGGTTTATCTTCGTACAGAGGACATCTTGCACACTTCATGGTTTATCTGGGTACAGAGGACATCTTGCACACTTCATGGTTTATCTTCGTACAGAGGACATCTTGCACACTTCATGGTTTATCTTGGTACAGAGGACAACTTGCACACTTCATGGTTTATCTTGGTACAGAGGACATCTTGCACACTTCATGGTTTATCTTGTTACAGAGGACATCTTGCACACTTCATGGTTTATCTTGGTACAGAGGACATCTTGCACACTTCATGGTTTATCTTGGTACAGAGGACATCTTGCACTCTTCATGGTTTATCTTGTTACAGAGGACATATTGCACACTTCATGGTTTATCTTGGTACAGAGGACATCGTGCACACTTCATGGTTTATCTTGGTACAGAAAACATCTTGCACACTTCATGGTTTATCTTGGTACAGAGGACATCTTGCACACTTCATGGTTTATCTTGGTACAGAAAACATCTTGCACTCTTCATGGTTTATCTTGTTACAGAGGACATCTTGCACACTTCATGGTTTATCTTGGTACAGAGGACATCTTGCACACTTCATGGTTTATCTTCGTACAGAGGACATCTTGCACACTTCATGGTTTATCTTTGTACAGAGGACAACTTGCACACTTCATGGTTTATCTTGGTACAGAGGACATCTTGCACTCTTCATGGTTTATCTTGGTACAGAGGACGAAAGTTAAGTCCGACCCGAAGCTCATGTACAGTCACATCAGAAGGAAAACAACAGTTAAAGACCAGGTGATAAGGCTGAGGAGAGAAGATGGGGAACTCACAAGCAATGATCAAGAGGTATGTGAGGAGCTCAACTTGAGGTTTAAGGAAGTATTCACAGTGGAGGAAGGAAGGCAGCTGGGTAGACAGAATGGGGTGCGTCACCAACAAGGGATGTATCAAGTTCTAGAGGGCATACACACAACTGAGGAGGAGGTGAAGCAGTTACTCAGTGACCTTGATACCTCAAAGCGATGGGTCCGGACAATATCTCCCGTGGGTTCTTCGGGAAAGAGCTGAGGTACTGGTGTGCCACTTACCATAATATTCAACACATCCCTTGAAAATGGGCAGATACCTGAGGTATGGAAGAAGGCCAATGTAGTCCCCATCTTTAAAAAAAGGGGACAGAAAAAGAGGCACTAAACTATAGACCGGTGTCACTTACATGTATAGTGTGCAAAGTCCTGAGAAAATCATCAGGAAAAGAATGGTGGAGCACCTCGAGCTGAACAGGATAATAAACACCAGACAGCACGGATTCCGGGAAGGCAAATCCTGTGCAACAAACCTCCTAGAGTTCTATGATAAAGTAACAGAGGTAAGGCAAGAGAGAGAAGGGTGGGTTGATTGCATTTTCCTGGACTGCAGGAAGGCCTTCGACACAGTTCCTCACATGAGATTAGTAAAAGTTGGAAGAACAAGCATGTATAACAGGAAGGGCACTGGAATGGATCAGGGAATACCTCACAGGGAGGCAACAACGGGTCATGGTGCGTGATGAGGTATCACAGTGGGCGCCTGTGACGAGCGGCGTATCGCAGGGTAAGTCCTAGGACCAGTGTTATTCTTGGTATATGTAAACGACATGACGGATGGGATAGACTCAGAAGTGTCTCTGTTCGCAGATGATGAAAGTAATGAGGAGAATCACATCGGAAGAGGACCAAGCAGGACTTCAAACAGACCTGGACAAGCTTGACATCTGGTCTAGCAACTGGCTTCTCGAATTCAATCCCACCAAATGCAAAGTCATGAAGATCGGAGAAGGACAAAGAAGACCGCTGACAGAGTACAGGCTAGGTGGACAAGGGCTACAAACCTCGGCAAAGGAGAAAGACCTTGGGGTGAGTATAACGCCAAGTACGTCTCCGGAGGCACATCAACCAGATAACTGCGGCAGCATATGGGCGACTGGCAAACCTAAGATTAGCGTTCCGTTACCTAAACAAGGAATCGTTCAAGACACTGTACACCGTGTACGTCAGGCCCATACTAGAATATGCAGCACCAGTCTGGAACCCACACCTGGTCAAGCACGTAAAGAAACTAGAAAAGTGCAAAGGTTTGCGACAAAGGCTAGTTCCACAACTCAGGGTCTGTCCTATGAAGAAAGGTTGGGAAATAGGACTAACAACACTGGAGGAAAGAAGGGTCAGAGGAGACATGATAACGACATACAAAATACTGCGGGAATCGACAAGGTAGACAGGGACAGGATGTTCCAGAGAGGGAACACAGAAACAAGGACACAACTGGAAGCTGAAGACTCAGATGAGTCAAAGGGATGTTAGGAAGCATTTCTTCAGCCACAGAGTAGTCAGGAAGTGGAATAGTCTAGAGAAAGATATAGTGGAGGCAGGAACCATACATAGTTTTAAGACGAGGTATGATAGGAGCTCATGGAGCAGGGAGGCAGAGACCCATTAGCGGACAGCGAAGAGGCGAGGCCAGGAGCTGAGTCTCGACCCCCGCAACCACAATTAGGTGAGTACAATTAGGTGAGTACACCCTCATGGTTTATCTTGGTACAGAGGACATCTTGCACACTTCATGGTTTATCTTGGTACAGAGGACATCTGCACACTTCATGGTTTATCTTGGTACAGAGGAACTCTTGCACACTTCATGGTTTATCTTGGTACAGAGG
>WNWK01044422.1:0-15099 GCA_009830355.1 Cherax destructor | reverse complement strand
ATTAAATCCCCCATTTTCCCATTTTTGTCTATTATAAAACCCACTATGGAAAAAGTTTCCGAATAAAGATCCCAAATGTTATTTTTGTAATCTTGTTTTTTTGTTAGTTTTTTACAAACCCCCGTGTTATCGGGGAAATGTTTTTTCCAAAAAAATTTTTCTTTGATCGACATCAAAGGGGAAAACACCATTACAGAGATGCCCTTTTTGGGGATGTGTTTGCTGGTGCTTTTTGATTTCTTCCCATCCTGTTTCAGTTTTCCCCGCTGACCACCTTTGCATGCACACCAAAATACACAAATTCTCTCACAAAAAACAGAGTTGAAATAATAGGTAAATTACCACAATATGTTAAGTAAAGGAACAATTCAACTAATGTGACATTTTTTGTGGCAACGTTTCCTCTCCAGGACTTTCAAGCCGTTACAACGATAAATGGACATGTTGGTATATATACTGTCAAGGTGGGGGAAAACCCGTGGTGTTAGAAATGTATGATAAAAAAAGGGTATAGTAGTAGTAGTAGTAGAAGTAATACAATAAGGTAGTACAACAATATGCACGTGAGAAAAAAGGTGATAAAACAAATACGGGTAGTAAAAAATAGGTTAGACAAAATTTCTGCTGGAGGTTGAAATAAAAAAGGGGGTAGGGTTTTCCCACATCACGTTGGCAAACTAACAGTAAAACAGGGATTGGGTTTACTGTTTTCAGGGGGATTTTGCAAGACTTCGAGATGGTGAAGGCCTTTGTTTGTTTAATTGTTTAGAAACGAGATAAGTGCTGATTCGGCTTTTTCGATAAAATTTAGTTTCTTTGATTACTAGTCGGGCTTTTTGAATTTCATGAGAGATTTTTGGGAATTTCTGGTAAGGCGTTGTTCGGTTTTCGTTTCGCATTCATGTGTTCATTGATGCGTGTCTCGAGGTTTCTTGCTGTTTCTCCTACATAAATTCTTCGCAGCCTCCACAGGGTATAGTGTAGACCCCTGCGTTGACTGGTTCATGGTGCTTGGATCTAGTCCTGGTTAGATCCTTAATAGAAGTACTGGAAGCGATGGCGACTCTAGTGTTAGCTTGTGCAAATACTTTAGAAATGTTGGATGCAACCTGGCTGTTGGGAAGAATTATAACTTTGTTTGGAGTGGAATTGACGTGGAGAATTAATGATCTGAAGAGCTCTTTTCTTGCAATCTTTGATGAAAAAGGAAGGAAAATGTAAATCAGTGAAGGTTTGGTGAATGTATGTACATTCCTCGTCAAGAAACTCAGGACTACAAATTCGGTAAGCTCTTAGGAAGAATCCGATGATGATACCTCTTTTGGTCTTAGTATCTTGACTGGAATAGAAATGTGTGAAGTCATTTTTATTTGTAGGTTTCGGTAAACTTGAAATCTTAGGTTGTTATCTACTTTGTGGATGAGGACGTCTAGAAAGGGTATCTTGTTATTGGACTCTTCTTCTAGTGTAAACTGGATCGCCGGTTCAACTGCGTTGAGGTGGAGTCGTCATACTCAACACCAGTGAATACAACACCAAAATGATGGACCTTTTGAATGACCAATCCACTTACGAACCCATCAACACACAACAGTGGGAAACACTCACTAAAGATTTCCATATAAAACCAGACAAATACTGAAACGCACCAGTGAAGGAAAGAAACTTCTGTACTTGATACCCAGCAACCTAAACCAGCACACATGATGGCTTACCCAAGACTCATAAGCATAATATTCCTCTTAGACCAATCACATCAGGTATAGGCAGTGCACCACACAAACTAGCCGGAGTTCTTGCCAAACATCTTTCCTGCCTTCTGGGGACCATCAGCCCCGCTCATCTTAAACATTCAGGCGACCTTCTCAACCGCATCCGAAATCTCTCCATCCGAAACAAGAAACTAAGCAGTTTGGACGTGACTTCCCTCTTCACTAAAGTACCTACTACACAAGCCATCGAGGTTCTACGACGTAAAGTCAATCAGGACCTCAACCTTCCTCTTCCTCCCGGAGATTTTGTTGACCTTATTGAACTCTGTGTTAATTTCAACTGTTTTTCTTTCAGTAACAGGCTCAACAACAAACATACGGCATGGGAATGGGGTCCCCCATCAGTGCCGTCTTAGCTAACTTATACATGGAACACCTAGAGGCTGAACACTTCGCCAACATCGTCCCCTCAAGCGTCACTTGGTTACGTTACGTAGACGACGTCCTCGTAATAACTCCCAAACGTTTTGATGTACGGAATCTTCAGGCAAGGCTCAACCGCAGTTGAACCGGCGATCCAGTTTACACTAGAAGAAGAGTCCAATAACAAGATACCCTTTCTAGACGTCCTCATCCACAAAGTAGATAACAACCTAAGATTTCAAGTTTACCGGAAACCTACAAATAAAAATGACCTCACAATTTCTATTCCAGTCAAGATACTAAGACCAAAAGAGGTATCATCATCGGATTCTTCCTAAGAGCTTACCGAATTTGTAGTCCTGAGTTTCTTGACGAGAATGTACATACATTCACCAAACCTTCACTGATTTACATTTTCCTTCCTTTTTCATCAAAGATTGCAAGAAAAGAGCTCTTCAGATCATTAATTCTCCACCGTCAATTCCACTCCAAACAAAGTTATAATTCTTCCCAACAGCCAGGTTGCATCCAACATTTCTAAAGTATTTGCACAAGCTAACACTAGAGTCGCCATCGCTTCCAGTACTTCTATTAAGGATCTAACCAGGACTAGATCCAAGCACCATGAACCAGTCAACGCAGGGGTCTACACTATACCCTGTGGAGGCTGCGACAGAATTTATGTAGGAGAAACAGCAAGAAACCTCGAGACACGCATCAATGAACACATGAATGCATGCAGAAACGATAACCTGAACAACGCCTGCGTACAACACCGAAATTCCAACAATCATCTCATGAAATTCAAAGACGCCCGACTAGTAATCAAAGAAACTAATTTCCGTAGTCGAAAATGCCTTGAATCAGCACTTATCTCTGTTTCTAACACAATTAAACAAAACAAAGGCAGCTTCACCATCTCTGAAGTCTTAGCAAGAATCCTCCTGAAAACAGTAAACCCTACCATCACATAGTCTCTACTGTTAGTTTAGCACATCGTAGATGTGGAACACTCCTACTGGCCTTTTATATTTCAACCTCCAGCAGAAATATTTGTCTAACCTATTGTTATACTACCCAAGTATTTGTTTTATCACCTTTTACTCACGTGCATATTGATTGTACTACCTTATTGTATTACTTCTACTACTACTACTACTACTACTAATACTACTTATATCACTACTATTTCTAACACCACTAGTGTTTTCACCTCACCTTGACAGTATATATATACCAACTATGTCCATTTATCGCTTGTAACGGCTTGAGAAAGCTCCTGGAGAGCGAAACGTTGCCACAATAAAATGTCACATTAGTTGCAATTGTGTCCTTTTACTTAACATAAACAGAGTTACACAATTCTCTCACATACACAGTTCACACAGAAAACACACACACACACACTCACGGGGCCAGGAAATACGACTCGACCCTTGCAACCACAATTAGGTGAGTACTAGCACAAGAAGGTAACAGAAGTAAGACAGGAGAGAGAAAGCGATAGAGAGAGAGAGCGAGAGAGAGAGAGAGAGAGTAAGAGAGAGGGAGAGAGAGAGAGATGGGTAGACTGCATTTTCTTGGACTTTAAGAAGGCTTTTGACACAGTACCACAAAAGAGACTGGTTATGAAGCTATGGGAGCAAGCAGGAATTGAAAGTAAAGTACTGCAATGCATCAAAGAATACGTGAAAGGAAGGAAACAACGTTTATTCATACGCGACGAGGTATCAGAATGGGCGCATGTGTCGAGTGGGGTTCCCCAAGGGTCAGTCTTACTTCCGGTGCGGTTTCTTGTATATGTGAATGATATGACGGAAGCCATAAATTCAGAGGTGTCTCTTCTCGCAGACAATGTGAAACTAATGAGAAGAATTCAAGCGGACGAGGATCAGGTAAGTTTGCAATGGGATATGTACAGGCTGCAAGCCTACTATGACAAATGACATCTGGAGTTTAACCCCAGCAAGTGCAAAGTTATGAAGATTGGAGAAAAAAAAAGAAGACCGCAGACGGAGTACAGACTAGGAGGTCAAAGGCTGCAAACCTCACTCAAGAAAAAGGATCTTGGGGTGAGTATCATATCGAGTACATCTCCTGAGGCGCACATCAACCAAAGAGTTGCTGCAACATTCGGGCGCATGACAAACCTGACATCTAAGTAAAGAGTCATTTACGACACTGTACACCGTGTATGTAAAACCAGTATGGGACCCACAACTGGTCAAGCATATTAGATAATTAGAGAAACTGCAAAGGTTTGCAAAGGTTTGCCAGGTTCGATACGGTATATCCTATGAAACTCAACCTAATGACACTGGAGAAGAATACTTGGGGGATATGATGACATTCAAAATACTGAAATGAATTGGCAAGGTAAATAGGGACAGAATGTTTTAGAGATGGTAAACAGGAACACGAAGACACAGCTGGAAGATTAAAACTCAGATGAGTCACAGGGATGTTACGAAGTATTTCTTCAGCCTAAGAGTTGTCAGGAAGTGTAGCGAACTGGAGAACGAAGTGGTAGAAGCACGACCCATGTATAGGTTTAAGAAGAAGTACGATAAGGCATTTGAAGCCAGAACAGATAGTAGACCGCGTAGCGACTAGCGAAGAGGCGATGCTAGGAACCGTGATGCGACCCTGCAATCACATTAAGTGAGTACACTGGACGCTCATTCTTTCAAAATATGAACTGTTAAATTTCACATGAGTTTGTACCACATACATTACGAAAATAATTGGTTTTTGTTCATGAATTCACGTAATAGACTACAGTAATAAAATAATATTTTGAATTTAGTATAATGTTTAATAATTTTCGGTTTTAGATCAAGAATTAATATTTCCTAAAGTGTGAAATTAAATTAATTCAAAATTAACATGGCGTTGGGTTCAATGTTTTTCTATGATAATCAAGTTTTCCAGTTGTTCAGAAGAGTATCTACGATATTGTAATTTTAATAATACAATAATCAAGTTATTAGCTGCAAAACTCACTGAAATAATGAACATCTCTCTAAATAAGACATGTTAATGTTTAAAGCATAATAAATCCGACCAGACAAAGCATTGCAAAGTTGACTCACGAAATCGTCACAACACTATTGCAAACAAACTACCGGTGCCTTGGTTTGTTTTCTTCAAGTTAATATTTGAAATTCAATCATTCCAAGATTTTTAATAAGAATGTTTTAACATATGTGACCCATACAGATTAAGCTATAAGGTATCATCCATCCAATAAAATGGGATATTAACCATTTAAGCCTTTCCATGCTTTATACTGTACGTGTTGGGTGGTTAATATGGAATCCTCGAAATTATGGGAAAGTAACTTTAAAATGCTTGCATTTTATTCAGTATCTTCAGTAAATAGATTGACGAGACAATTTTAATTCACAAAATGGGTGTAGAGTTTGACAAGAAAGACTTTTTCCTTCGGATAATGGAAAATTACATCTGAACTCTGAAGGCTTACAAACAATCCTGAGGCATCTGCTCAGGGTAACTCAAGGATGAAATATAAATGGAACAAATAATGCTGACCAACAATGGAACACCACAAGGGAACCTACAAAGGTGGGACAACTGAGGAAATTCAACAAGAAAATCTCTTAAAAAGAGCCACAGAGAGAGCAAAAGTAAAAGAACACAGAGAAGGAGGCCCCTGCGTCCCACAGGTAGGTCAGGCGTGATGGTGGCTCTTTCCAGAATTACTTTTCCACTGATTGTGTTCCTGAAGGAGACCACATCTTGACCCTCCTTCAGCGCCACAGGCGGGTGATTGAGCCGGTGTGGAGTCAGGAAGACCCGACACCACTCAGCTCAGGTAATGACTCCGGGAGTTTGCACCATCCTCCTGTAGCATAGAGTGGTGGAACCCTGCCAGCAAAATAAGAGTGAATTGCAGAGTGAGAGTAGCAGCATCAGATTGACTGATCTTAATAGTATCTAGAGGGTTGAAGGTTGATCATAGAGAGACACAATAGTGTGAAGGAATAGATAACTATTTAGGAACAGGGAGGAGCAGAAGAGCATAAAGGAGCATGAGAGCACTGATGAACAGGAGAACAATGAGTAGTAGAAGAGCACTGAGAAGCAGAAGAGCATGGTGGAACAGAAGAGCATGGTGTAACAGAAGAGCATAGTGAACAGAAGAGCATGGTAACAGAAGAGCATAGTGGAACAGAAGAGCATGGTGGAACAGAAGAGCATGGTGGAACAGAAGAGCATAGTGGAACCGAAGAGCATGGTGGAACAGAAGAGCATGGTGGAACAGAAGAGCATGATGGAACAGAAGAGCTTGTGGAACAGAAGAGAATAGTAGATCAGAAGAGCATAGTGGATCAGAAGAGAATAGTGGAACAGAAGAGCATGGAACTCCTATTTAAAAAAAAAAACATAGGCAGAAAAGCATAAACAGAGCATAAGTTTTTAATATTGTAATGAACGTATCTGTTAATATGCATGGATCTTGCCTCACCACTTTCTCTGCACAAGCCTTTTCACTTCCTTATCTCTCCTACGCTAACGTCTCTCAGATGTAGAATCTTCTAGAATATCTGTGTTATTCATGAACTTAGAAATGTTTTAAACATTTTCTAGATAACATACATGAGGGTAATGACCCTTATTCGCACAAATTGTTTAATGGGAACGAAACTCTTACTTTTTAGCTTGAATTTATTATTAGCTTCATAATTCACAACACTCTAATGCGTAATGAATAAGGTTGTCAGCTGTTCCTGAGGAACCGATAAATAATGAAGAGTCAACCCTCATACGTCATGGAGTCACTACCTTTAACCTGTGAATAGCGAGGCTTATAAACCGTCTCTGGCTAAGATATTCGTGGAGCATTTTGATTAAAATTACCTGGTGAGGATGCTGTTGTACCTGCCATCCAGCAGGAGTTTACCATTTCCTCGTCTACTCTTCTGTCCACACTGAGAATTGAGTATATTCCTCTTCTACTCTTCATCCACATTGACAGGTGAGTACGTTTAAACTGCATGGCTCTTTCTTGATAAGCGGATGGAAGTCATGCCTTTTGCTCCTTTTACTAGGTTTTGTTTAAGAGAAAAAACCCACAGTAGCAGACAAAGTACTTGTAAGTCACCAGCTAGCTTTTGTTTAACAAAAAAGCACAGTAGCAGATTTAAACACTAGTAACACACCAGTAGCTTTTTTTAAAAAGAAAAGCAGAATGGCAGACACAAACACTAATACGAAACCGGCTAGCTTTTGTTTAACAAAAAAAATGACAGATACAAACACTAATAAGACATCAGCTAGCTTTTGTTTATAAAAAAAAAACAATGACCACAAAAACTAGAAAGACACCAGCGGTCGGAAACATAAAGTAAAATTTAGAGTAAATGATTTTGTCATTGATATTCCCCCAACGGGAAATGGTTCTGTGATTAATGGAATGGACTGATTAAGACTGCACTCAACACCTGCGACTATTAATCATTTCCACGAGCATGGGATATGTGGAGCATATTGTTACTCTAACTATGTGGTAAAGTAGTACATCTCTCTCTCCCCTCTATCTTGGTTTCTTAACTCTCTTTTTCTATTGTTTTACAGGGGTTTTACAAGGTGTTAAGGTTCCTAACTGTATTTGCAAGCTAAGAGTTGTTACCAACATCTGCTCATTTGAAAGCCTTTCAGTGTTATGATGCATGTAAAGGAAACAAGATGAAATTGAAGCCATCTGAGAGCCATCGATTTATCTCGTTAATGTCATTATGCTGTACGAACTTGTTCCAGACAAGAGTCATCCTAGGAATAAATGATCGATGAAGTGGTGTTCTGAGAAGGGTACAGTCAGAGAGTAGTTGCTGTTTGCTGCCCATTTAGTTGTGTAGAAGTTTATTTCTCACTGTCGTCGGAGTGGAGCCAAGTGTGATATTATGATAATATTGGCCTTGTACATAACAATAAGGCCACCCACATCCCTCCTGTGTTGAAGGTTTGTTGAAATGACAGATCTATTCAGGCTGAGTCCAGGCGAAAGATGAGTAGTCTTGTCTGTTCTCTATTCTGTCAAGAAGTCGCAGATGAGACGGAGGCAGGCAATCCAAGTGGAGCATACTCAATTGTTAGCGTGATTGTTCCTCTTACAGAATCTTGCAATCTCTGTTGTCGAGGGAGCAGATACGAGATATACGATGTACCGTCAGCTTCCGGCCGCTTTGTTTGCAAGATTTACAGTATGGTTTCTCGGTGAGTTTGGAGTCAAATTTCACTCAAGGATATCAACTTTGTCCTCGGTAGCAACATCTCCCTTTCATTCTTACCACTGCTCCAACATTACCATCATCGTACTAGAGGCCATTATCATTTGTGTTTTTCAGGAGCAAATGTGACCTGCCATCTTTACCCAGGTTAATATAGCTGTAAGTTGGTGATTGATGTAAGAGAGCAGATAGCATTTTTCTTTTGGATTCTAAATGACAAAGTACAGTCGTCTACATATGTATGCTACTCGGGCTGAGATGAAGAACGTCACTGAAATAGACATTCCATAACAATGGACGCACACCTCCGGTGGAACACTTGATGTCTCACTGAATTCTTCAGCTGAGAGCTACGCTTAAAGATCTCCTTGCAGGAAAACTGAGGAAGCATAGTGTAGAACGTGCCATATTCGGTCGAAAGCACAAGCAATGTCCAGTTCAACTACCAGCTGATCTTGATTCATCCAGTGACCGGTGCCACTTATTGAGAGGTTAAACAACAGATTAACAGCAAAGTTACTTTTTCTGAAACCCTGTTCACAGTTAGCTGATTTATTTCGCATGTATGATTTGGGGAGCAATGTGGCAGATGTTACAAAAAGTATGGAATAGGCGGTAGGTTACTGAAATCAGTGAAGAATTTTTACGAGGATAGTGAGGCTCAGGTTAAAGTATGTAGGAGAGAGGGGGATTATTTCCAGTAAACTAGACCTTAGACAATGATGGGATGTCACCATGGTTGTTCAATATATTTATAGATGGGGTTGTAAGAGAAGGAAACTGGGTGTTGGCACGAGGTGTGGGGGTTTAAAAAATAAAGAATCTAAAAAAGGGAGTTTCAAGGCTTTTTCTGATGACACTGCATTGGGAAAATTCTTGAAGAGAAGGCAGAGGGGAAATGGTTTGGAGGGATTGGTTAAAAAGAATATAGGAAAGAGGGAAGGGATGAGGGTAACAAAAATAGGTGACGAAAGATTGGGGATCAGATTGGAGGGGGATAGTATGGAGGAGGGAAATCAGAATAGATGAGGGGGAAAAAAGGTGAGTGGTGCATTAGGAGTCTGTGGAGACAAAGAACTTTGTCCATGGAAGCAAAGAGGGGAATGTATGAGAGATAGTTATACCAACACCCCCAATAGGTGTGAAACATGGGGGGTGAATGTTCAAAGGGAGAAGGCGGGAGGTAGGGAGATGTGGGCTGGGGGCAATGGGGGGAATATAATGCAGATAATTCGAGTTTGAAAATTGGGGAGGTGGGGTTTACCAAAACAATTATTCAGCAGACACCCCTTTTGACTACTGGGAAAAAGTCCTTTCATTACTTAATGATTAAAAAGTCACCCCAAAGACATGGAAAAAATTTGTGGTTCCAAGTGCCCAGTGTGTGATGGATACTCTGAGCAGTTCATAGTAGAGAGCGCTCACAGAAACAAAACAACAGTTAAGGAAAAGCTGCACTAGACATGAAATTTGCTCAAGGTAACCTATGCTGCAAAAACTGTGTTTTGCTACATGACATTTATAAAACAAAACAGAGAATAAACACAGACTGAACCCTGGGGGAGAGTACAAAAAAAAAAGAAAAAGTATTTGATGTGTGCCTAATGTTTAAGGGGTACAGAGGCCCCCAAAAGCGTGATATTCAAGTCAGTTTGTAAATTTGATGTGGATTTTCACCTATTTTTGCAGAAAATTTTTCAAATATTTAGGTCACATTTCTTTATTTAAAAAAAAATAATTTAAAACAAGGCAAAAAAATAAATATAATTAAAGAGAAAAAATATTCGGGGAAGGAACATACAAAGAGGTCCGGGTAAGTAGTAGTTGAAGACCAAACACAAAAACTGTTTTTATTCCAAACATTCAAGTTTATTGTATAGGGGGGAGGGATTGACTCCCTAAAAATTAGAGACGGCAGGTGGAAACAGACCGAAAGGTACCCAAATAATAATAAAAATATTTTATTATTATTATTATTTTGTTATTATAAAAAAAATAATAATAATAATACAAATAATAATAATAAAATTTTTTTTAAATTTTATTAAACTTCATCATCATATAGTGAGGAAAACAACAATACCCCTGAAATAATATAACTTAATAATAAGAGCCCCCTTCAGCAGTTAATAATAACAGTGTGTGTATCAACCACTGTTACTGGTGGGAAGGTGATTTGGGGGCTTGTTCATATTTAAGCCCACCCACTGTGCCATAAATTTTTCCCATTTAAAGTGCCACCGTTTCCGGTCAGACCTGAGTTATAGTGGCACTAGTGTTTCCTGCTTTGAGTTAATATTGATTTTAATGAAATTTCCTTACAAATTGAGGTTATTTTTGGAAGTATAAATTTATGTTATGGACTCCCTGATTTGAAAACATGAATTACTTTTTATTTTCATCCACGGCACAATATGTGTTTTAAGTTTTATAGAACAAGCTTCCAGCTAGGTTAAGAATTTTAGGAATATAGGGAACAGAAGATGACTTTTAGTCGGTGGCTTACAAAGCTGGTTTTGGGACCATGTTGATCAATTTTTATTAATGATCGTGACGGGGTTTGGGAAAGGAACATGAGAAAATTTGCTGAGATACATAAATAGGTTTAATTGTAGAGATGGATTTGATCAAAGGTGAAACGAATTTGGGTGGTTATAATCTTTCTCATTTAATCAAACAAAGCTTAATGAAAATCTAACTTATTTTGCTTATTTTTCCAAAATCCATGTCCACTACTCTTTCGACAGGTTTTTTTTTCCGTTAACTGAAGGCTTTTTGCAGGAAAGTATATGACTTGTTTTTACCATGCCCCTTTTTTTTAAGAAAAAACTTGCTTCTCTCTCTCCCCACACAACTATCACCCTAATTTTTGACTCCAAAATTTCAACTTTTCCCGCCTCATTCTCTTTTTTTGGCTATCCTCACAGTTTCAAACCTGCTTACTTTTCAAAAAAAACTATGTTTTTTTCAAACTCATTTTTCCTGTGTAATCGCCTGTTTTTCCCTTCCCCCAAATTTTCCAGTATTCGTCCTCTATAAAGAAACTTGTTTTGTCAAACAGCCTTCGTAGAAACTAGCCCTCTCCTCCTCTTTTTATTGATGCTTCCATAGTCTACCCAATTCTTTTTGGGGGAAACTAACCGTTTCTTTCTGACAGATTTGATGATCACAAAGAAGTCTTAGTCTTGCCAAAACCAACAGTGCTCTTATTTGTTATGTCAAAAGACCATCCTTGTACCCAGTCTTCTAATGTTATCTACTTTTTTTTTACTTATGAAGCTGTCTTGTCAAATAGCCTTTTTTCAAAATTTTCCGAGCAAGGATCGTATCTTAGCTATTTTCTGTAGATACCTGATTCTCTCAATAGATTAAATTCCTGTAACCTTCTGAAAATTTTTGACTTGATCTGCAGTTCACATATCACTTTTTTTTTAAAAACCCCGTCTTCTGTTTTCCCTTTTTCCCCCTCTATCTACTGACTTTCTTCTTTTTTTTTCCCCTAGTTAACCAGAATCCTACTGAAGTTCCTGGCCCCCCTTAAAAAAAGGTGTTAGAACGTTGACATAACAACCCCCGCCATGAAATGTAATTATCTTTATTTCTCTTCGCCCCCAAAAAGGCAAGTAAATTTTCCCTGCAGTACTATTATTTCATTGTTCTTATCTACTTAGTACTACTACTTGTTAGTTATTTTCAGTCAATAATATCGGGAATTACTACACTACTGTTACTACTGTTTTTTTGGTGCTACCTTTTACTGTTACTATTTTATTGTTACCATTACTACCAAAAAATGTCTACAATCCCCAAATTTACAAATTTTATTACTGCTACTGCTACTGCTGCTTCCTCCATCTTTTTCCCCGCCCCCGTCACGCTTTCTGTCCTTCTCTGTTTTTTTCTTTATCTAGGATTTTACAACGGTCCAACACAAACCCCAAAATTTTGTCACAAGGTTCTAATTCTAAGTGCGGTTAATATTATTTATTCCTTTCACAGTGTTGTAACTTTTATATTTTTAATGAGAGCTACCATTGATCTACAAATGTTTTAAAAATGACTAATGCCGTTGGGCAAAATGTGGAGATAATTCACTGGGGGAAAAATGAAAAAAACCCATTTATTGGAAAATAAAAAATTTCTCAGATTAATAAATTATGATGAAGAATTTGATCAATCATTATGGAAAATTAATCTTTTGGGATAACGAAACCTAAAGAAAAGAGAGAAAAATAGGGTGTGTTAATAAGGCAAACAGATTTCTTGAATTTATATAAACAAGAATAAGTAGCAGGAATCAAAGTATATTTGGCAGCCCCTCTATCATTTATGCCCAAATTGGGATTATGCATTGAATTCAGGTCCCCCTGCTTCAGAATGCATATAATTAAAAGGGAGATCATACCGGAGTTACCAGACACAGTAGAGAACAATTACCACAAATGGAAAACCCCATTTTCCTTTACAATTTTCCACTCAAATAACCTGTCTCACAACGAAATGGTCCTATTGCGACCACCGATCGACACGGTAAAGAGACCAGGCCCGCTCTATAAGTCTGCATTATATAAATCAGCCAGTATTTGGCTAGAAAGAGAAGAGATGAGAGTTCTTTACTAATATTAAAATTATCAGAGCAGAGTCCACTTTAAAATTTTCCCCGACTACGCTGAGTATTTGTAGTGTTTGGTGGTAAAACCCCCCATACCAAGTCTGTGACCACCCCCCCGGTGGACCAGACCGATCAACCAGGCTGTTACAATTTTTGTCCGGGCCCCCCCGCCCGGGCGGGGACTGACTGTAGGGGGGCCACCAGCGCCTTTTTTAAGACAGCCAGGGGGCTAAGGAACCCCTTTGGGGGGCTGGGGGGTTTTTAAAAAAACTTTCCCCCACTTTTGGGTTTTCTCCTAGCGTACTCGTGGTTCCCCTTTTATTGGGGGGGGGTTTACCGGGAGCTTTTTTTTTTCGTAGGGGGGGTTTTAAATTTCCCCCTTTGGGGAAATTTTTTTTTAAAGTTGGGGTTTTTTTGGGGGCCCTCTCCCCCCGTTCCAGGAAATACAAGTCAAGGAACTTCAAAAGTTCCGAGTAATTTAGGTTTTTTTCCCCCCCAGGGGAATCAAGAGAACCCCAAAAAGGGCTTTGGATCCCTAGTTTTGAAGGTTGTCAGTATCCATCCTATCAGTTTTTTTACAGATGTGATAGGGGGGAAAATTTGGGGGTTTTTTTAAATGAGACCCCCAAAAAAAATTATCATTCTCAAGTCCCACACATTAGTTTTTTGCCTATTGTGTGGTTGGAATTTTTTTTACCCAATATACTTTGAATTTTATCAAGTTTTCCATGTCGAAATTTTAAATTTTTTTCATTGAACTTCATATTGTTTTCTGTTATTTAAAGATTTGGGGTTTTTTTTCCCAAAGGAAGACAGGGGGGGGGGGGCTTAAATTTTTTTTGGGGATATGGAAAAAAAAGGGAAAGGATGGGGGGACGGTGCCTTGGAATAGAAAATCACTGTAACGTTATATTTGTTAGAAGTTATAGATCCATCTACAATTTTTTTCCCGTTATTCCTTTATCAAACATTTTGTGTGCTATTACACCATGGTCGCACTTGTGGAATGATTTCCAGTCTGATATACTAACTGCATTTTGTTTGTCCCCAGAGCATCCAGGACCTTGTCATGAGGTCCAGAGGTTGGGACAGGAAGGAGCGGGTTGCTCTAAACCCGGGACCTGGGTTGTATAACTGATGGGTATAATGGGTGGCTTGTGATAGCACAAAAAAAAGAACAGATCAGACTTAGGTTATAAACACACACACACACACACACACACAAAAAATATATATATATATATATATATATATATATATATATATATATATATATATATATATATATATATATGTCGTGGGTTTGGTAAACGGGGTTTGGCTTAAAAAAACGCTCACCTTGCCATATAAGACAAGTGAAAATTTTTGTATGCAATAATTTCCCCAAAATCATTCTGAACATAACGAAAAATATATTTCATTGTGGGTTTTTTTATTATTAAATTAAGGGTTTAAAGATCTAAAATATATTTAATTTTTAGGGTAAATTAAATTGGGTTGTTGTAATAAGGTTAGTAGGTTTTAACCCCTTTTGGGGGAAAATTTTAAACTTTCATTAACATAAATGAAAAAAAAATATCTTTTTAAAAGATAGAGAAAATATTAGAAAGGACTTTTAATTTTTTTTGAGTTCTGCAATTTACCAGTTTTACCCAAAAAAAAAAAAAAAAAAAAATATATATATATATATATATATATTATATATATATATATATATTTTTTTAGGGGCCACCTCTAGAACTTTTCTTGGGGGCCCCCCTCCTAAGAAAAAATACCCGGGAAAATCAAGTTTTCTCTGGGGGTGTTTGAAATTTTCTTCTCCTACCCAACCTATATTTTATATTATATATGTACTTTATTATTAGACACAATAAATTTACAGAAAACACAGACGTGAACATGAATACATTGGTACAATATATCAAAAATTATGCACTTTTCCCCCCCCCTCCAAACCGGACCAAGCCCAGTATCAGCATGCCCCCTCTGAATGGCCATGCGGGTGCTGGAAAATGAAAGTGTGCCCTTGGGTCCCTGGTGGTGCGTGAGTTCCCAATTTTTTAAAGGGGAAAATGGGATTTTTTTTTTCCCCCAAAAAGTA
>WNWK01044421.1:0-15100 GCA_009830355.1 Cherax destructor | reverse complement strand
TATCCATGAATCTTCTTATGTTATACTAAATCATTAAAATTTTCCACAATTGAAGAAATTTTAGGGGGGTAATTGATGGAAACATTTGCCCCTCTTTAAAAATGGAATTACATTAGCCATCTTCCACGTATCAGACACTACACCTGTTTGAAGAGATAGGTTAAATGTTAGTTAAGGGTTCACAGAGTTCAATTTTGCATTCCTTAAGAACCCTTAAAAAAAGCTCATCAGGGCCTGGCGATTTATTTTGCTTCAAACGGTCTATCTGTTTGATAACCTTTTCCCTGCTAGTGACTGTGATACTACATAATTCTATCTTCTTCAGGCCCACTAAAATACCTAATTCTTGGGATATTATTAGTGTTTTTCCCTGAGTGAAAACTAACTTGAATCCATTATTGCGGGTTCTCTCTTGGATTGATACCCTCAAGACCTTATTTATATCCCTTTTTTTAAATACCCATTTTCCACTTGTATACCTCGATCATGTCTCCCCTCATTCTACGTCTTACAAGTGAATGAAATTTTAAGGGTCTTCAATCTTTCTTCGTAAGGAAGATTTCTAATGCTATGTATTAATTTAGTCATTCTACGCTGAATGTTTTCTAACGAATTTATGTCCATTCTGTAAAATGGAGACCAGAACTGAGCTGCGTAATATAACCTGTAATATAACCTCTGGACTTCTGTTGCTAACACTTCTTGATATAAATCCCAGTAATCTATTTGCCTTATTACGTACGCTTAGGCATTGCTGTCTTGGTTTAAGGTTGCTGCTTACCATCACCCCCAAGTCCTTCTCGCAATCTGTATGGCTAAGTTCTACGTTATTTAACTTATAAGTGCTTATGTTATGGACACTCCCGAGCTTTAGAACTTTGCATTTATCTACATTGAACTGCATCTGGCATTTTTCTGACCAGGAATTGAGTTTGTCTAAATCCTCCTGTAGTTCACTGACATCTACGTCTGAATCGATATATGGAAGATGGCTAATGTAATTCCTATTTTTAAAGCAGGGGACAAGTCACTACCGTCAAATTACCGCCCAATAAGCCTGACCTCAATTGTAGGCAAATTACTAGAGTCAATTATAGCTGATATTATTAGAAGCCATCTAGATAACCATAATTTGATTAATGATACTCAGCATGGATTCACGAGGGGCCGTTCCTGCCTATCTAATTTATTAACCTTCTTCACTAAAGCTTTTGAGGCTGTTGATCACGATAAAGATTTCGATATTGTTTATTTAGACTTTAGTAAGGGTTTTGATAGAGTACCACACCAGAGACTGTTAAAGAAAGTGGCAGCTCATGGCATTGGGGAAAAAGTGCTGTCATGGATCGAGTCATGGCTCACCAATAGGAAGCAGAGAGTGTGCATAAATGGGGTTAAATCCGAATGGGGACTTGTAACAAGTGGTGTTCCACAGGGATCAGTCTTAGGCCCATTGTTATTTATAATATATATAAATGACCTTGACGAGGGAATTACTAGTGATATGAGCAAATTCGACGAAGATAGGTAGGATGGAAATAAATGGTATAAAATACCGACACAATGGAAAAATAAACACATAAGCAGTATAATGTGATCCTTTATTGACAACGTTTCGCCCACGCAGTGGGCTTTATCGAGTCACAGACAGATCTACCTGGAAAAATGAGCAACATAGAGATATATATAGGGTACAGTCAGGTGGAGAATGCTGGGTCAGGTGGAGAAAGCTGCATGTGAGTCTTAAAAGTAGTGTGAAAACATAGTGTGACTTAAAGGACCTGCAGTGTACCATTCTTGAGTTCTAGGTGGGATAGCGTTGAAGAAGTTTCTTGGCAATAGGTTCAGCTATGTTGTAGAAGCCGTTGTTCTGGTTGAAGTTGTTGGACATACAGATGAGTGATGATTCTAGGATTCTTCGGTATTGCGTGTTGTCTTCTCTGGCGATAAGTCTTGCGTTTCTGTAGTTGATTAAATGGTTGTGTAAATTTCGGTGTTGAACACAGGCATTTCTTGAGTCGTCAGATCTGCCTGCGTACTGGTGTTCTGAAATGCGTGTTTGTAGGTCTCTGGATGTTTCGCCAACGTATAATTTGCTGCAGCCATTACAAGGGATTGTGTATACCCCTGCCTTGGACTGAAGCTTTTCCTGTCTGTTACTGGTAATGTCCTTAATGGTGGTGGATGTGGAGGTGGATACTCGGAATGAGGTCTTAGAAAGAATGTTGGAAACTTGTTTGGAAATGGAGTTGGTGGGAAGGTAGATCTGTCTGTGACTCGATAAAGCCCACTGCGTGGGCGAAACGTTGTCAATAAAGGATCACATTATACTGCTTATGTGTTTATTTTTCCATAGGTAGGATAATTGATTCAAACATAGATGTCATAGAACTTCAGGAAGATTTAGACAAACTTAATTCGTGGTCAGAAAAGTGACAGATGCACTTCAATGTAGATAAATGCAAGGTTCTGAAGCTCGGGAGTGTCCATAACCCAAGCACTTATAAGTTGAATAACGTAGAACTTAGCCATACAGATTGCGAGAAGGACTTGGGGGTGATGGTAAGCAGCAACCTTAAACCAAGACAGCAATGCCTGGAAAAATAAACACATAAGCAGTATAATGTGATCCTTTATTGACAACGTTTCGCCCACGCAGTGGGCTTTATCGAGTCACAGACAGATCTACCTGGAAAATGAGCAACATGGAGATATATATAGGGTACAGTCAGGTGGAGAATGCTGGGTCAGGTGGAGAAAGCTGCATGTGAGTCTTAAAAGTAGTGTGATAGTTAAAAACATAGTGTGACTTAAAGGACCTGCAGTGTACCATTCTTGAGTTCTAGGTGGGATAGCGTTGAAGAAGTTTCTTGGCAATAGGTTCAGCTATGTTGTAGAAGCCGTTGTTCTGGTTGAAGTTGTTGGATATACAGATGAGTGATGATTCTAGGATTCTTCGGTATTGCGTGTTGTCTTCTCTGGCGATGAGTGGAAAAATAAACACATAAGCAGTAGGCTTTATCGATGAGTCTTGCGTTTCTGTAGTTGATTAAATGGTTGTGTAAATTTCGGTGTTGAACACAGGCATTTCTTGAGTCGATCTTGTTGAACTATGTGTGGGCTTTACATGTTTCTCTTTTGAAAACCAACTCTTTCAGCAAACTTTTGGACTACCCATGGGATCGCCACTTAGTGCCGTCCTTGCGAACCTATATATGGAACATTTGGAAGCCGAGCGATTTTCGACTATTATTCCCTCTTCTGTCACCTGGCTTCGTTATGTTGACGACATTCTCATCATAACGCCCAGACGCTTCAACGTTCAAGCTCTCCAATACGAACTCAACCAGGTTGAGCCAACAATCCAGTTTACACTAGAAGAAGAAGTCGACAACACTCTTCCTTTCCTTGATGTTCTTCTCTGCAAAGCTGACCATGAACTTCGTTTTAAAGTCTATCGAAAACCTACCAATCAACACGATCTTCTCCACTTCTACTCTCACCACGACACCAAAATTAAACGTGGTGTAATAATAGGCTTTTTCCTGCGCGCACTCAGAATCTGCAGCAGTGAGTTCCTTGAAGAAGAATGCTCAATCATAAGAACATAAGAACATAAGAATGGAGGAACACTGCAGAAGGCCTACTGGCCCATACAAGGCAAGTCCTTATCAAAACCACCACTACCTAAGAATTTACTCCTGTACTCACGACACTAATCAAACCCAGCCCCTCCCACTTATATATTTGTCCAATCTCTTTTTAAAGCCACCCAAGGTCCTAGCCTCTATCACCCTACTCGGAAGATTGTTCCACGCATCTACAACTCTGTTCGAAAACCAGTACTTGCCTATGTCCTTTCTAAATCTAAATTTATCCAATTTAAATCCGTTATTTCTGGTGCTTACTTGGTTCGATATCCTCAGTATTTTATTAATATCTCCTTTGTTTATGCCCATCATCCACTTGTACACCTCGATGATATCTCCCCTCATTCTACGTCTCTCCAGAGAGTGGAGATTCAATGCTCTAAGTCTATCTTCATACGGGAGATTTCTTATACTGTAAATCATTTTAGTCATTCTTCTTTGTATGTTCTCCAATGAATCTATATCCATCCTGTAGTAAGGAGACCAAAACTGAGCTGCATAATCCAAATGAGGTCTCACTAGTGATGTATAGAGTTGTAAAATAACTTTTGGAATTCTGTTGCTTATACTTCTTGAAATAAATCCTAGTAATCTGTTAGCCTTATTGCGCACACTTAGGCACTGTTGTCTTGTCTTTAGATTTCTGCTTACCATGACTCCCAAGTCTTTTTCACATTCTGTATGATCAAGCTCAACTTCACCTAGTTTATAAATTCGAGGGATATTTTCATTACCAACGACTAGCACCTTACACTTGTCCACATTGAACTTCATCTGCCACTTTTCAGACCAAGACATTAATTTATCCAAATCCTCCTGGAGTTCATTGGTATCCTCCTCAGAATGAATTATACGGCCTATTTTTGTATCATCAGCAAATTTACTCATGTCACTTGCAATTCCTTCATCAAGGTCATTTATGTAAATTATGAACAACAATGGGCCCAAAACTGATCCTTGTGGAACGCCACTGGTGACAAATCCCCATTCAGATTTGACCCCATTAATGGAAACTCTCTGCTTTCTATTGGTAAGCCATGCCTCTATCCATGCTAGAACTTTACCTCCTATACCATGAGCTGCCACCTTTCTTAAGAGTCTCTTGTGAGGTACTCTATCGAAGGCCTTACTGAAATCCAAGTAAACTATATCATATTCTTTATCACTGTCTACTGCCTCAAATGTTTTATTGAAAAACGTCAGTAAATTTGTCAGGCAGGAACGACCTCTCGTAAACCCATGCTGAGATTCATTAATCAAATTATGTTCTTCACAGTGACTTCTGATAATATCAGCTATAATTGATTCTAATAATTTGCCTACTATAGACGTGAGGCTTATTGGACGGTAATTTGATGGACTGGACTTATCCCCTGATTTGAATATAGGATTTATATCAAGAAGTGTCCTGGGATTTATATCAAGAAGTGTTTCTGGGATTTATATCAAGAATCGTCTGGGATTTATATCAAGAAGTTTCTGGGATTTATATAAAGAAGTGTTAGCAACAGAAGTCCAGAAGTTATATTACAGCTTTATACATCATTAGTAAGGCCTCACCTAGATTACGCAGCTCAGTTCTGGTCTCCATATTACAGAATGGACATAAATTCGTTAGAAAACATTCAGCGTAGAATGACTAAATTAATACATAGCATTAGAAATCTTCCTTACGAAGAAAGATTGAAGACCCTAAAATTACATTCACTTGTAAGACGTAGAATGAGGGGTGACATGATCGAGGTATACAAGTGGAAAATGAGTATTAACAAAGGGGATATAAATAAGGTCTTGAGGATATCTCTCCAAGAGAGAACCCGCAATAATGGATTCAAGTTAGATAAGTTTAGATTTAGAAAGGATATAGGAAAGTATTGGTTTGTTAAATTAGACACATATGCAACACTTGGGTATCTTTATTGAGAAAACGTTTCGCCACACAGTGGCTTCATCAGTCCAATACAAAAAAGAAAGTAGTAAAAAAAAAAAGGAGGAGTTTGAGGTAATCAGTCCCTCGGCCTGGAGTCGATGTGTTCAGTCCATCAATCTTGAAGTAAATACAACGAGGGACTGATTACCTCAAACTCCTCCTTTTTTTTACTACTTTTTTTGTATTGACTGATGAAGCCACTGTGTGGCGAAACGTTTTCTCAATAAAGATACCCAAGTGTTGCATATGTGTCTAATTTAACAACTTGTCGGTTCTCTGAACCATTCATCTACATCCTGTCTGACACAGCAACTTCTGGGATCTTGATACAAAGGGATTCTTCAACATTTGTCCAAACCTTTGGACAAGGACTTACTTCGACTAGTGGTTGATACCACTATGACCTGCCTCCTCCTGCTTCATCTCACCTGTCTACAGTATATAAGCAACTTCTATTTGCCTTATGTTGTATTTACTTCAAGATTGATGGACTGAACACATCGACTCCAGGCCGAGGACTGATTACCTCAAACTCCTCCTTTTTTACTACTTTCTTTTTGTATTGACTGATGAAGCCACTGTGTGGCGAAACGTTTTCTCAATAAAGATACCCAAGTGTTGCATATGTGTCTAATTTAACAACTTGTCGGTTCTCTGAACCATTCATCTACATCCTGTCTGACACAGCAACTTCTTGGGATCTTGATACAAAGGGATTCTTCAACATTTGTCCAAACCTTTGGACAAGGACTTACTTCGACTAGTGGTTGATACCACTATGACCTGCCTCCTCCTGCTTCATCTCACCTGTCTACAGTATATAAGCAACTTCTATTTGCCTTATGTTGTATTTACTTCAAGATTGATGGACTGAACACATCGACTCCAGGCCGAGGGACTGATTACCTCAAACTCCTACTACTTTTTTTGTATTGACTGATGAAGCCATGTTGGGAGGCTGGGTTTGATTAGTGTCGTGAGTACGGAATAAATTCTAGGTATGGTGTTGAAAAGGGACCTCTTAGGCCAGTAGGCCTCTGATGTTCTCCATTCTTATGTTCTATGTTCTTATAAAACGTTTTCTCAATAAAGATACCCAAGTGTTGCATATGTGTCTAATTTAACAACTTGTCGGTTCTCTGAACCATTCATCTACATCCTGTCTGACACAGCAACTTCTTGGGATCTTGATACAAAGGGATTCTTCAACATTTGTCCAAACTTTTGGACAAGGACTTACATCATGAGAGGTAATGGGAGCAATCCTATTATCTGTCTCAGTGCTGGAGGCAACGATGTTGGCAGACGTAGGAGTGAGGACCTGACTAGCAGGTTTAGGTCAGCAATAGACATAATTAGGAAGAAGGGTGGGAACCCTGTCATATGTGGTATTTTGCCAAGGAGAGGAGTTGGAAATGAATGGCTGTCCAGGGCAATTGGTGTCAATTGCTGGCTGGACAAATACTGTAAGGTAAATTCAGTAACATTCATTGATAACTGGGACCTCTTCTATGGCAGAAATGACATGTATGCCAGGGATGGGGTTCACTTATCCAGGTCTGGGGTGGGGGCACTGGCAACTGCAGTGGAGGGAGCTGTTAGGGCTTTAAACTAGAAATAGTTAGTGGTATGGGTTTTGGGGGGAAAACAGAGAAGTCCCAGTGTAGTAATATTATAAGTTGTAGGAGAACTAGTAATAGGCAGAATAAGGTGGATAGTGGAAAGCTAGTGACACTAGATGACAAGGACAGTAATAGGTATAGTGGAAAAACAGAGATTAGCAGGAAGGGTAAAGAGAAAGGAGGGTCTCTAAATATATATTACACCAATAGTCGTAGTGCTAGGAATAAGATGGACGAGTTGAGATTAGTTGCAAGTACGGGTAATATTGATGTTTTTGCAATAACTGAGACATGGTTTAATATGAAAAATCGGGACTTGCCTGCCGAATGTCACATTCAGGGTTTTAAATTGTTCCAAGTAGACAGAAGTATCGGGAAAGGGGGTGGGGTGGCACTCTATGTCCGTGATCATTTAAATTGTTGCATAAAAACGGGTATAAAGTCTGAATTAACACATACAGAGTCTGTCTGGATAGAATTTTCAGAGGGGTGTGAAAAATTGATTTTAGGCGTGATTTACCGTCCTCCAAACTTAGATAGGGAACAAGGGAGACTACTTTGGGAGGAAATTGTTAAGGCCACAGGACACGATAACGTAGTAATTCTAGGGGACTTTAACTTTAGTCAGATTGATTGGAATTTCATGACAGGAATTTAGAATCTAACGACTTTTAGAAGTAGTTCAGGATTGCTTTTTGAAGCAGTTTGTAACAGAACCTACAAGGGGAAATAACCTACTTGACTTGGTTCTGGCAAGCAAGGAAACCCTTGTTAATAATTTAGAAATTACAGAGGAACTCGGCTCAAGCGACCACAAGTCAATTACCTTTAGCATTGAATGGATGTATGATAGTAGGGATAATTCAGTAATGGTCCCAGATTTTCGCTTAGCAGATTATAATGGACTTAGAGAACACTTATCAACTGTGGACTGGGGTGAAGAAGAGAGGTATCAATATGACAGTTTTCTTAACACTATACAGGCTGCCCAAAGAACATTTATCCCGTATAAAGAAATTAGATCAAGTAGAAATGACCCAAAATGGATGAATAATAGGCTCAAATATCTTTTAGGGCAGAAGAAAGGAATTTATAGGCGCATAAAAAGAGGTGAGGGTCATCTTATAAATCAGTATACTGACATTAAGAGGGACGTTAAAAGGGAATAAGAAAAGCTAAACGGGACTATGAAATTAAAGTTGCTAGGGATTCAAAAACTAACCCAAAAGTTTTTCCAGGTTTATAGAACAAAAGTTAGGGATAAGATAGGTCCCCTTAAAAATAACTTTGGGCATCTTACTGACAAGGAGAATGATATGTGCTCTATTTTTAATAATTATTTTCTCTCGGTTTTCACACAGGAAGACATAAATAATATCCCAGTAATTAATTTTACAGAGGCCCAAAGAAGATAAATTATGTAATATCACAGTCACTAGCGAAATGATTATGAAACAGCTGGACCAACTGAAACAAAATAAATCGCCGGGTCCTGATGAGCTTTTGCAAGGGTTCTTAAGGAATGCAAATGGAACTCTGTGAACCAATATCTAACATTTTTAATTTATCTCTTCAAACAGGTGTAGTGTCTGATATGTGGAAGATGGCTAATGTAATTCCTATTTTTAAAGCAGGGGACAAGTCACTACCGTCAAACTACCACTTAATAAGCCTGACCTCAATTGTAGGCAAATTACTAGAGTCAATTATAGCTGATATTATTAGAAGCCATCTGATAACCATAATTTGATTAATATTACCCAGCATGGATTCACGAGGGGCCGTTCCTGCCTATCTAATTTATTAACCTTCTTCAGTAAAGCTTTTGAGGCTGTTGATCACGATAAAGAATTCTGATATTGTTTTATTTAGACTTTAGTAAGGCTTTTGATAAGTGATACCTTACCAGAGACTGTTAAAAAGTGTGGCTCATGGCATTGGGGAAAAAGTGCTGTCATGGATCGAGTCATGGCTCACCAATAGGAAGCAGAGTGTGCATAAATGGGGTTAATCAGAGTGAGGATCTGTAACAAGTGGTGTTCCACGGGATCAGTCTTAGGCCCGTTGTTATTTATAATATATATCAATGACCTTGATAGAGAATTACTAGTGATATAAGCAAATTCGCCGACGACACGAAGATAGGTAAGGATAATTGATTCTAACGTAGATGTCAGGGAACTTCAGGAGGATTTGAGCAGACTCTTCAATTCCTGGTCAGAAAAGTGGCAGATGCAGTTCCAATGTAGATAAATGCATGAGTTCTGAAGCTTGGGAGTGTCCATAACCCAACACTTATAAGTTAAATAACGTAGAACTTAGCCATACAGATTGCGAGAAGGACTTGGGGTGATGGTAAGCAGTAACCTTAAACCAAGACAGCAATGCCTAAGCGTACGTAATAAGGCAAATAGATTATGGATTTATATCAAGAAGTGTTAGCAACAGAAGTCCAGAGGTTATATTACAGCTTTATACATCATTAGTAAGGCCTCACCTAGATTACGCAGCTCAGTTCTAGTCTCCATATTACAGAATAGACATAAATTCGTTAGAAAACATTCAGCGTAGAATGACTAAATTAAAAATAGCATTAGAAACCTTCCTTACGAAGAAAGATTGAAGACCCTAAAATTACATTCACTTGTAAGACGTAGAATGGGGGAGACATGATCGAGGTATACAAGTGGAAATGGGTATTAAAAAAGGGGATATAAATAAGGTCTTGAGGATATCTCTCAAGGAGCCCGCAATAATGGTTTCGTTGATAAGTTTAATTTGAAAGGATATGGGAAAGTATTGGTTTGGAAATAGGGTGTTGATGAGTGGAACAGTCTGCCTAGTAGGGTTATTGAAGCTAGGACCTTGGGTAGTTTCAAATTTAGGTTGGATAAATTCATGAGTGAGAGGGGTTGGATTTTGGGACCCCGGCATGAGGGGGAGAATTGTAAAAACTTATTTCTTGGGTAGCTTTGAAAATTGGGTTACAAAATTTGTTATGGGACGGTTGTGAAGGACCCTAGTAGGGGAACAGGCCTGTGCAGTGTTCCTCCTTTCTTATGTTCTTATAAGTTTAGATTTGAAAGGATATAGGAAAGTATTTTTTTGGAAATAGGGTAGTTGTGGTGCATTCCTAGTAGGGTTTTAAAACAAGGACCTTGGGTAGTTTTAAATTTAGGTTGGGATAAATTCATGGTGAAAGGGTTGGGTTTGGGGGAATTCCCCTGATAAAAAAAATTTCAAAGCTTATTTCTTGGGTAGCATTGAAAATTAGGTTAAAAAATATTCTGTTATGGGACGGATTGTGAAGGCCTCCCTAGTAGGGGCCGGCCTGCTGCAGTGTTCCTCCTTTTTTATGTTCTTATGTTCCCCCTTTCTTGTTTTTTGGAATCTCCACTTTGGAGAGATAGAATGGGGGGAGATATCATCGAGGTTACAAGTGGATGATGGCAAAACAAAGGAGATATTAATAAAATACTGAGGATATCGAACCCAAGTAAGAACCAGAAATAACGGATTTAATTGGATAATTTAGATTTAGAAAGGACATAGAAGTACTGGTTTTCGAACAGAGTTGTAGATGCGTGGAAAATCTTCCAGTGGTGATAGGATAGGGCCTTGGTGGCTTTAAAAAGAGGTTGGACAAATATATGAGTGGGAGGGCTGGTTGATTGGGGGTCGTGAAATACGGGAGTAAATTCTTAGGTAGTGGGGGTTTGATAAGGGGCCGCCTTGTATGGGCCAGTAGGCCTTCTGCAGTGTTCCTCCATTCTTATGTTAACATAAGAACATAAGAAAAAGGGGGAACACTGCAGCAGGTTTGGTATACTAGCAATCTTTTACAATCCGTCCCACTAACAGAACAAAGTTCTACTTTATTTAACTTATAAGTGCTTGGGTTATGGACCCCCCAGCTTCAGAACCTTGCATTTATCTACATTGGCATCTGCCACTTTTCTGACCACGAATTAAGTTTGCAAATCTTCCTGAAGTTTTTGACGCATGTTTAATCAATTTATCCTACCTATCTTCGTGTCGTCGGCGAATTTGCTCATATCACTAGTAACCCCCTCATCAAGGTCATTATATATATTAAAAATAACAAGGGGCCTAAGACTGACCCCTGGGAACACCACTTGTTACAAGCCCCCATTCGGTTTTTAACCCCATTTATGCACCTCTCTTTCCTATTGGTGAGCCTGACTGACCCATAAGCACTTTTCCCCAATCCAGGCTCCCCTTTCTTTAAATCTCTGGTCGGTACTCTATAAAAAGCCTTACTAAAGTCAAAATAAACAATATCGAATTCTTTATCTGATCAACACCTCAAAAGCTTTCTGAAGAAGGTTAATAAATTAGATAGGCAGGAAGGGCCCCCTCGTGAATCCATGCTGGGTATCATTAATAAAATTATGGTTATCTAGATGGCTTCTAAAAATTCAGCTATAATTGACTCTAGTAATTTGCCTACAATTGAGGTCAGGCTTTTTGGGGGATTTGGGTAGTGACTTGCCCCCTGTTTTAAAAAATGGGAAATTACATTACCTCTTCCACATATCAGACACTACACCTGTTTGAAGAGATAAATTAAAAATGTTAGATATTGGTTCCCAAAGTTCCTTTTTTGCTTTCCCTTAAGAACCCTTGAAAAAAGCTCATGGGCCCCGGCGATTTTTTTTGCCCAGTCGGCCCAGCTGTTTCATAAGAACATAAGAACATGAAAGGAAACACTGCAGCAGACCTTTATACTAGGCAGGTCCTTCACAACCCTCCCCTAACAGAATTTTTGCTCACCCCAATTTTTCTACCCAAGAAATAAGTTTTGACAATTCCCCCCACTCATGGGGAGCCCCACTCAAACCCAAACCCCCTCTCCTCATGAATTTACCCAACCAAATTTGAAACCCCCAAGGCCCTAGCTTAAAAACCCTACTAGGCGACTGTTCCACTCATCAACTACCCTTTTTCCCAAACCAATACTTTCCTATATCCTTTCTAAATCTAAACTTACTCTTGAATCCTTTTGCGGGTTCTCTGTTGGAGAGATATCCTCAAGACCTTATTTATATCCCCTTTTTATCCATTTTCCACTTGTATACCTCGATCTTCTCCCTATTCTACGTCTTACAAGTGAATGTAATTTTGGGTCTTCAATCTTTCTTCGAAGGAAGATTTCTAATGCTATGTATTAATTTAGTCATTCTACGCTGAATGTTTTCTGACGAATTTATTCCATTCTGTAATATGAGACCAGAACTAGCTGGTAATCCATGGGCCTTACTAATGTTATAAACTGTAAATAACCTCTGGACTTCTGTTGCTAACACTTCTTAACTCAGTGAAGACGTGTCTTGTGTGCTCTCTGTCAATCTAAAGAAGATGTCCTCTCTTGAGCCTCTACCAGCAGCTGAAGGAAGAACGGGAGGGTAGCTAAGCTTGGATACAGCGACTGACTGGGAAAACAAAGGATTTGTTCCTCCTGTTGAGAATCCTCAAGCCAGGAAAGGAATTGGACGTGGCTAAAACGAGGGACAAAGTTAAGGCTCAAGAGGACGGGTGGAAGGTAGAAACAACGAAGACCCAGGAGAATGTTGTGGAAACATGAACCCATTCTCCGTGCTACCCGATGAATGTGAGTCGACTTCGGGAGGCGTCACGGAAAGACACAAAGGAAGGTAAAAACATTGTTGTTGTTGGGGAAGCAGGTTGGTACATGGATAGGGCTTTCTGTTTGATTGATGGGTAGGGAGACAGAGGGTTTGCTTTCCTGGGGCTGGATGGAGGATATTGTTACCGTCTGGACAATCATGGAGGTAATGGGAGCAATCCTATTATCTGTCTCAGTGCTGGACAACGATGTTGGCAGACTGGGTAGGTGACTAGCAGGTTTAGGTCAGCAATAGACATAATTAGGAAGAAGGGTGGGAACCCTGTCATATGTGTATTTTGCCAAGGAGAGGAGTTGGAAATGAATGGTTTGTCCAGGGCAATTGGTGTCAATTGCTGGCTGGACAAATACTGTAAGGAAAATTCAGTAACTTCATTGACAACTGGGACCTCTTTATGGCAGAAAGGTATGCCAGGGATGGGGTTCCCTTATCCAGGTCTGGGGTGGGGCACTGGCAACTGCATTGGATATACAGATGAGTGATGATTCTAGGTTCTTGGTATTGCGGTTGTCTTCTCTGGCGATGAGTCTTGCGTTTCTGTAGTTGATTAAATGGTTGTTAAATTTCGGTGTTGAACACAGGCATTTCTTGAGTCTCGATCTGCCTGCGTCTTGTTCTGAAATGCGTGTTTGTAGGTCTCTGGATGTTTCGCCAACGATAATTTTGCAGCCTTACAAGGGTTTGATACCCCTGCCGTGGATTGAAGCTTTTCCCTTTTAATTCCTTTGGGGTGGGAAATCTCGGAATGAGTCTTAGAAAAATGTTAATCTACTTAATGACCCAGATACCTACAAACCTCTCACTACTAATCAAGTGGACAACCTCACCAAAACATTTCTTCACAAGACTCCCGCATTCTGAGGGGAATCAGAACTGGAAAGAAACTCACACACCATTCACAACCCCAGACCTGCCAGAATGTACGGTCTGCCAAAAACTACAAACCAGGTATCCCATTGAGGCCCATATCCTGGAAAGGGAGTGCTCCCCCAAATCTCAGGAATTCTCCTAAACACCTTCTCCAAACTTTTGGGCACCATCAGTCCAGCACATCTCAAACTCTGGTGACCTTCTCAATCGCATTCAACATCAACATCGCAAAAACTCTCTAGCCTTGATGTAACATCCCTATTCACCAAAGTACCTCTACAAGCTATCGATCTCTTGCGCGGAAAATTGACGACTCGCTTGATCTTCCTCTTCCAGCCAGCGTTTCATCGACCTTGTTGAACTTGTGGGCTTTACATGTTTCTTTTCAAAACCAACTCTTTCAGCAAACTTTTGGACTACCCATGGGATCGCCCGGCCGCCCTTGCGAACCTATATAGGAAATTTGGAAGGGCGATTTTCCACTATTATTCCCTCTTCTGTCACCTGGCCGTTATGTTGACGACATTCTCATCATAACTCCCGCCTTCAACTTCAAGCTTCAACACGAACTCAACCAGGTTGAGCCATCAATCCAGTTCATGAAGAAGAAATCGACAACACTCTTCCTTTCCTTGATGTTCTTCTCTGCAAAGCTGACCATGAACTTCGTTTTAAAGTCTATCGAAAACCTACCAATCAACACGATCTTCTCCACTTTCTCTCACCACGACACCAAAATTAAACGTGGTGTAATTATAGGCTTTCCTGCGCGCACTCAGAATCTGCAGTGAGTTTTGAAGAAGAATGCTCCCTCATTGAACAAGTTTTCCAAACTTCACTTCCTCGTCATTCATTGGAGCTGAGACGACGGGCATTAAACATCTTCAACACACCCAGAAAGACACTGCTGAGAAGAGCTAATGTTGACCTCTGGATTCTGTTGCTAACACTTAGGATAAGATAGGTCCCCTAAAAATAATTATGGGTATCTTACTGACAAAGAGAATGAAATGTGCTCTATTTTTAATAATTATTTTTCTCGGTTTTCACTCAGGAAGACATTAATAATATCCCAAGAATTGGTATTTTAGTGGGCCTGAAGAAGATAAATTATGAATATCAATCACTGCGAAAGGTTATCAAACAGATAGACCGTTTGAAGCAAAATAAATCGCCAGGCCCTGGTGAGCTTTTTCAAGGGTTCTTGGGGAATGCAAAATGGAACTCTGTGAACCCTTAACAACATTTTTAACCTGTCTTTCAGACGGGAGGCCGGATACGTGGAGGATGGCTGGTAATTCCTGTTTTTGGAGCGGGGACGGGCTTCCGTCAGATTACCGCCCATAATCTGACATCAAT
>WNWK01044420.1:0-15100 GCA_009830355.1 Cherax destructor | reverse complement strand
GGGTTTAAAAAACTTTTTCCCCCGGACTTTGTCCAAGCTGAAGGTGTTGCCAGGAAGGTTCTGGCAAACTTTTTTAATCTTTGCTATAAAGATCTCCTTTTAGGGGGCCCTAAAGGAAATATCGGTCTGGGAATTGGCCTCTTGGTCTTCTTCCTCAGACGAACCAACCCTCCCCAACCCCTCCCCTTTCCCATCTTCCCCATCCTCCCTTTTCCTTTTCGTCCTCCTCCTCATCCCTCCCTTATTCTCCTTTTTTTACCCCAGCTTCTCTCCGGGCATTCTGGTTCCTGGTGGGGAAGGGTACCGTGGTCCATCCCACCGCGAGGCCCGGCGGGGTGTAGTTTCCGTTGAATCGGATCGCCTGGGGATGTCCCGATCCCTCCCGGGGTTCCCGGGGTTTTGGGTTTTTTTCGTGTGATGGGGTATCTCGGGCCCCCGGTTCCCCAGGGGCTGAACTAGTATTTTGTGGTGGGTATCCGGCTCTCTTTTTTGCCCCCCGGGGGCTGGGGGGGATGGGGGTTTTGCTCCCCGGATTGCTGGTTTACTGGCATGAAGGGTAGGGTGGCAGGGTTCCATGCAGCATCTGCACTATGGGTGTTGAGGTCCCGGGGGGGGGGGATTTATGCCCTTTCATTCCTCCTGGAGCTTTCCCACGTTCCCTTTTTTTTTTTTTTTTATTAAAACAAAATAAAAAAAAACCAACCGGGGACGACCCAATCCGTAACCTATCCCCCGGGCCCCTTTGGAACCCCCCAGTTCTCCCCCCTACCTTTTAATGGACAACCCGGGCCCCCTCCAATCCCCTGTCCTTTCGGTGCCATTCGTCACCTCTTCAGGTCCGGGGGGTTCCGACCCCCTTTTGACACGTCTGACCTTCGCTTTCCGACCGTTCCATTTTCTCCTCTATGGTGCGGCAATTTTCGGATTGCTCGCCCGTCCCGTCGGACCACCTCCGGTCCCAACCAAAGACCAAAACCCTTAGTGACGATTCGACATTCCTTCTCATTCATTCAAAACGACCAAAAATCACGTTCCCCCCTTAAAATTTGTTTACATCTCAAGGAAAATTTTTTTTATTTAAGCCACTACCCAACCCATCTTTCTGATCATTTTTGGTAAGTTCCATGCTTCAAGGCACTGCATCAAAGGCCAGAACCCCGGGTCGCATCTTTTTTTAACCATAAAAAATACCCACTTTATTGCACTTCCCCAATTTTTTGGGGCACTGTATTTACCCCAATTTTGTCCCAAATTTCAGAAGGGGATGACATTCCCCTTTTTTTAAGATCTCCCCCCCTTGTTGCTTTTCCTCCTCCCATAAAAGAGCCCCTTAAAAGGGGCTTTTAAATTTGACCCCCGTAATTCCCCTCCATTGGGCCCCAAACAATTCAAAAGACTCAACTGAAATTAGAAACTGCGGCGTTTTCACCAGCGAAATATTGCAGGTTTGCCGAATGCCCAGTCTGTGGTGCCGACGACCATGCCAGTCCTTCTTGTAAATACTCCTCCCTCTTGCCTTCTGTCTGGGGCCCGCTCCATCATACTCGCCGTTGTCAGGTTTACCTAAATGAGTGGGAAATCTGTTGTCTCAAAGAGGCGGAGGGCTTCTCATATGCTATGGCCATCTGTCATCTACGCCTTCAAGGTAGACTTCCCAGTATTTCCTTTTCTCTCATTGCTAAACGTCCCCGCACTTCTGGAGTTCCAACTCCTGCGGCTTTCTCTGTGGTCGCCCCATCCTCAGCCACCCCTGTCTCGAATTCTATTGCTGTTCTTGGCTCCGAAGTCCCTACCTTGGTATCCCATACTGTCCTCACCCCTTCCTTTACTCGCACAGTTCTGTGTCTTCATGCCTTTGTCCAACACTTAATTCTCACCACCCCACTTCTTCTCATAAGTCCGGCAAAAAATCCCCATTCCTGGGTTCTTCACCTCCGACTAGTTCTGTAACGTGTGTGGAGGTTCATCCTCCTCCTTGTTCAATATCTTCATCTCCTGTCCCCTCCCAAGTTTCTTCCTTGACTGCCTCCCCCCATGTCGCTTTCACTCCTGTCCTCTCCCAAACCCCTTCCATCTCCTTGCCCTCTACTTTAGTACAGTCTATAGTCTCCCGGATTGTTGCTCACCCTCCTCCTTCCATCTCTAATGTAGTCCCACATCCTGCATCTTTGTCTTCCGAAACACTGGAAGCTGTCACAGAATAAATTACGGAGACTGGAACGTTGATGGACACCACTCCACCTCCGGTTCCTCCTCCTCTCTTCTCAGTCTACACCCCTCCTTGCCGCGCTGTATGACCCTTGTGGTTTAGCGCTTCTTTTGATTATAATAATAACACCCTCCCTTTCTTCACGTGTCCACTTTTCTGTGATTACAGGTCTTCCGCTGCCTCCCCACCTGGACTTTTTTTTAAACCTAGTCCATAGATACATCTAACTTTGACTTGTTCTTTTCTTCATAAATATGGCTTTTTACAGTGGAATATCCAGGCCCAGGGGTAACCGGGGTGAGCTTAGGTGTTGCTCTCCCCGTTTCTCCTGTTGGGGTCTGTTTGCAAGAACAAAAAATTACAATCTGCTGTTATCCGTCCCTTTTGGGCTATGATTTGTTAATTCCCGGATCCTTTTTTCCCATGGAACCTTTAACAAAGTGCTCCTCTTATACACACTGGTATTCCATACCGTCAGCTCTATGGTCATTCTTCTCTACATTACACTGCAGCCCGTATCCACTTGAATAAAAGGTATACACTCTGTTCTTTATACTCTCCCCTTCTCGGGACTATCCCAGATGTTGATTTTCTGGTTTCTTCCTTGCGATTTTAACGCACACCATTTTTCTGGGGGTGGGGGTCGCACTGTGACTCCTGTAGCTTCAGGAGACATTTCTTTTCTTCTTCCTCCTCCATGTTTTTAAAAACGGGTACTCCCACCCATTTTTATCCTCGAACCTTCTTTTCGCATTGATCTCTCCATCTGCTCTTCCTCAACTGTCCTTGACTTCCCTGGTCTGTCCTCCCGGACTTACATGGCACAATCATTTTCCTATCATCCTCATGTCCCCTTCGTATTCTCCATCTCCTCGTAACCCACGCTGGCAATTTGACCCGAAAAGGGACCCTTTTAAAACATCGTACTGCCTTTCATGGGCTACTTCCTTGTCCTCCATTGATGAGGTTTTCTCTCTTCCTCCGTCTTAACCCCGCCACATTCCTATTCCCCAAACCTCGGGCAAGCATTTCGAAGTGCGTGCCGGTGGTCTCCTGCTTGTGCTCGGGCAGTACGTTTGAAATGCGCTGTGTGGGGCAGGTACTGGTATAACAGAACCACAGAGAGACTCCTTGGTTTTAAACAGAGGAGAGCAATTGCTAGCCGTGTCGTACGCGACACTAAACACACTTGCTGGCGGGATTATGTTTCCACGATCACTTTGGCTTCCTCGATGAGTACAGTCTGGAAGAAAGGAGGAAATTGGTGGTAAATTCTCCCCGACCCGGCTCCCCGTTCTTCGGGGGTTTGGGGTGTCGATATAGCACACACTCTTGCCGTTGCCACTGAAATTGGTAATCATCTGGTCCACATTTCTCAGGGGCTCCATCTATGCCCCTCGTTTCTTTCTTCTAAGTCTGCCAGCGAGTTAAAGCCCTTAGATTTTTCTTCTCTCAGGGAAGAATCTTATAATGTGCCTTTTACCCTTCAAGAACTGGAGGCAACACTCTCTGCTTGCCGATCATCGGCAGCTGGGCCAGACGGCATACATATTCGTATGCTACAGCATTTACATCAGTCTGCTCTTGTTGTCCTCTTACGACTCTAATCTTATATGGTCGCAAGGAGTTCTTCCCCAGCTGTGGAAGTCTGCTGTTGTTCTTCCTTTTCGTAAACTTGGTACTACGGGACATGATACCTCCCACTACCATCCCATCGCTCTTACCAGTGCAGTTTGCAAGGTGATGGAACATCTAGTTAATAGACGTTTGATGTGGTATTTAGAGACGCACAGTAGTCTCTCCACTAGTCAATATGGCTTTCATAAGGGCCGTTCTGATATTGACCCCTTACTGCGCTTGGATACATATATTCGTAATGCCTTTGCTAATAACCACTCGGTTATCGCCATCTTTTTTGACCTTGAGAAGGCTTATGACACAACTTGGAGTTATAATATCTTGGCCCAGGCCCACTCCTTAGGCCTCCGTGGCAATCTACCATTTTCCCTTAAGGCCTTCTTAAGTGAAAGACATTTCCATGTCCGGGTTAGTAATGTGCTTTACCCGGAGTTCGTCCAAGCAGAAGGTGTCCCCCAGAGATGTGTTCTGAGCACAACATTCTTTCTCCTTGCTATAAATAATCTGGCATCTGTTCTCCCATCCAATATTTGGTCATCGCTTTATGTTGATGACTTTGCTATAGCTTGTGCAGGTGCTGACTGTACCTCATTGCAGTTTCCCTCCAGCATGCCATCAACTGTGTTTCCGATTGGGCCACCACTCACCGGTTTAAATTTTCTAGTGGCAATACTCATCAAATTTACTAGACGTTCAGTGGTCTCTGATCATCCATTGTACCTATACGGCTCACGTATCCCAGAACGTGATACAGTCAGGTTTCTCGGCCTCCTGTTTGACCGTCGATTGTCCTGGAAACCTCACATTATCTCTCTGAAGGCGACTTGTCATAGCCGGCTGAACCTCCCTAAAACCCTAGCACATCTTTCATGGGGGCTGATTGTAGAACTCTCCTTCGCCTGCATTCAGCCGTAATTTGATCGAAACTCGATTATGGTGACCTGATATATTCGGTGGCCTCCTCTGCTACTCTTTCCACCCTTAATCCCATCCATCACCAGGGATTGTGTTTGTGCCTAGGTGCATTTCGTTCTTCCCCGGTTGAGAGCCTCTAGGTAGAAGCGAACATTCCATCCTTGTCCAATCGTCATGATGCACATTGCCTTTGCTATTATGTTCGCTCTCATGACCTCCGCAATCCTTCCATGTATAGGATTGTCACAGATGTTAGTAGACGCTCTTTATTTGTTCGTCGACCCTGTTTACTTTGTCCCTTTTCTCTTCATCTACATTCGCTCTTTTTTTCCCTTCAGCTACCACCTTTCTATGTTCATGTGACATCTCCTTTTCCCCTACCCCCTTGGGAAGTTCCTGCTGTTCATGTCTGTTCTTTTCCTCTGCCTTGCGCGAAAGCCCAACTACCTACGGCGGCTTCTCTTTTTTTCTAGACCACTTCCATTCTCATTCCCATGCCATCGCAGTGTATACCGATGGTTCTAAGTCATCAGACGGCGTCGGATTCGCAGCAGTGTTTCTGGACATCGTCGTGCGAGGGCATCTATTATCCTTGGTTAGCATATTTACAGCTGAATTGTATGCCATTCTTGTGGCACTTATCCATATTGCATCTATGTCTCTGTCCCTTAGTGCTTTACAGGCTATCCGAAAATTTGATACACCTCACCCCCTAGTTCTTTCGTATCCACCTTTTGTTATGCCGTATCTCTAGCAAACACAAAGATATTGTTTTTTGTTGGGTCCCTGGTCATGTGGACGTACAAGCAATGAACAGGCAGACACTGCTGCACGGTGAGCAGTACATGACCTTCCAGTTTCATATAGAGGTGTTCCATTCACGGACTATTTTCAGTCATTGCTACCCACCTTCGCACCCGTTGGCAACAACGCTGGTCTGACCTGCTAAATAACACACCTTATTCTATTAAACCGAGTATAGGTTTCTGGCCTTCTTCTTGTCACCAATGTCGAGGTTGGGAGACTACACTCTCCCGTCTTCGCATCGGCCACACTCGTCTTACTCATGGGTATCTCATGGAGAGGCTCCCTGCCCCTCTCTGTGAGCATTGTCAGGTCCCAGTATCTGTTCACCATATTCTGTTGGACTGCCCAGTTTATCAACGAGCACGCAGAATTTACCTCCAACGTCGTCTTCGCTCTGCTGCCCTTTATTTACCTCCCCTTCTTGCAGATGGACCCTCCTTTAATCCTGACTCTCTCATTGACTTTTTGACAGCAGCTGATTTACTACACAAACTCTGACGATTTTGCCTTTAGCTCTTCCCTCAGTCTCTGCTACCTCAATCTCTTACTACCCTTTATCCCTGCACTATCCACTACCCCGCTGCACTCCATACCCTACTAATCATCCCTCTCCCTCTTATAACCCATTCTCCCTGCTGCACTGTATGACCCCTGTGGTTTAGCGCTTCTTTTTTTTATTATAATAATACACATAACTTTGCCTCATCATGCTGTGTCGGAGTAAATCTTTCAACATCCCCATCTTATTGGAGGCTAATTCCTTCATATTGGTGGGGAAGCCTGCAGTGTTTGCTGAAATTAAGCTCATTTATTTTCCTGTATCCTTGTGACTTTATCAATAACCATCACGGCTGAATGTCTCTTTGGGGTTTTGTTTACCTGAGAGTCAAAGTAGCTCTTCGTGTGTATTCGAAACCAGTTTAAGCATGCTGCTGAAATTAGGAATTTCATTTTCAAAGAAGTTAAATTTTATGATTTCCTTTAGTTTGGATGAATTTGTGTTCCAGATCCTCGAAGGTATGTTCAAATATGATGTTTCTTTGTTAGCTTTTACACATCAAACCCTCCAGTTTGTTTACTGTACCTTGAAAATTGTCCATATTAAAACTTTTTGCCTAACTGTCTTTAAGTGGACTTGTAGATTTCATCAAAAGAATGTTCAGAGGAACTTTCGGAATAAATGGTGAAATGGTGAGGATCATTTGGGTCTTCTGGCCCTTGTTGAGGGTAAATATTTCATTCTGTAACCTTCCAGAGGGAGACTAGTCATCTAGTTCTCCATCACCTCGGCTTCTTCCGCCCTTATATTCCAAAAACTGACAGTAGATTTAGCCAGATCATTCATTTTTAACAGCTTATTCAATGTAGTCTTCGTACTGCAAGTAATTTGTGAAGCTTGGTCACTGAGTGTTGATAGCTATCTTGTACAATAACTTACAAAGCTTCAACTGAACAATCTAAAGTGCTGCAGATTTAGCCTCATCATTGAAGATTTAATTCGTTATTATCTGACACAACATCAAGTGCCGTTGCATGATTGGCTCTGTTATCTATTAAAACTACTTACCCATCATAACAGAAATCTGGACTTGAAACACTTTTCTCCTTGGTGTTCTCTGGACACTTATTATACTTCTATAATTTTTGGGTTCATTTACATACAGTGACTGGCAGGTAGTGTGTACAGTCTTGTATCCAGAGTGATTCATGGCCCACTCAGTATGAAGTGTGTTTAGGCAGTTGTCATTATCTTGGAATGTGTCATCTTTGATATTTAAGTCAAGCATCATTTTTATTAAAAGGAATTGATGATTCAATACAATGACGGTGTTTTGAATTTTGTTTTCATAGTATGTTGGTTGGCCTCCATATATGATGCAACGTAGTTCCTTGTCCAGTTCAGCTTTAATTAACTTAACTAATTACAGTACTCAATTAATTAATGGCATTAAGGAATCTGCTTAGTAAGTTTGTCCTGCTTTATGATGCTCTGACATTTGTGCGGTAATGTATAATTTATTAAGTAAACATATGAATTATATTGAGATATTCTACATTAATCACAAGATATTATTTTCGTAATTTATTATTTGTACTACAAGCATCTTAAACTTTAGTTTATTAGTAATGAACTAAATTATTTACACTCTTACCTGGAGTTTACCTGGAGAGAGTTCCAGGGGTCAACGCCCCTGCGGCCCGGTCTGTGACCAGGCCTCATGTTGGATCAGGGCCTGATCAACCAGGCTGTTACTGCTGGCCGCACGCAGTCCAACGTACGAACCACAGCCTGGCTGGTCAGGTACAGACTTTAGGTGCCTGTCCAGTGCCTGCTTGAAGACAGCCAGAGGTTTGTTGGTAATTCCCCTGATGTATGCTGGGAGGCAATTGAACTACCTGAGGTGTGGAAGATGGCAAATGTAGTCCCAATTTTTAAGAAAGGAGACAGACACGAGGCATTAAACTACAGACCTGTGTCACTGACGTGTATAGTATGCAAAGAGGATCATCAGGAGGAGAGTGGTGGAGCACCTAGAAAGACACAAGCTTATAAACGACAACCAGCACGGTTTCAGGAAAGGAAAATCCTGTGTCACAAACCTACTGGAGTTTTATGACAAGGTAACAGAAGTAAGACACGAGAGAGAGGGGTGGATAGACTGCATTTTCTTGGACTGCAAGAAGGCGTTCGACACAGTTCCTCACAAGAGGTTAATGCAAAAGCTAGAGGATCAGGCACACGTAACAGGAAAGGCACTGCAATGGATCAGAGAATATCTGACAGGGAGGCAACAACGAGTCATGGTACGTGACGAGGTGTCAGAGTGGGCACCTGTGACGAGTGGGGTTCCATAAGGGTCAGTCCTAGGACCTGTACTGTTTTTGGTATATGTGAATGACATAACGGAATGGATAGACTCAGAAGTGTCCCTGTTTGCAGATGATGTGAAGTTAATGAGAATAATTAAATCAGTTGAGGATCAGGTAGGACTACAAAGAGACCTGGACAGGCTACAAGCCTGGTCCAGTAAATGGTTCCTTGAATTTAACCCTGCCAAATGTATAGTCATAAAGATCGGGGAAGGGCAAAGAAGACCACAGACAGAGTATAATCTAGGTGGCCAAAGACTTCAAACCTCACTCAAGAAAAAAGATCTGGTGGTGAGTAAAATACCGAGCACATCTCCTGAGGCACACATCAATCAGATAATTGTTGCAGCATACGGGCGGCTGGCAAACCTAAGAATAGCGTTCCAATACCTCACTAAGGAATCGTTCAAGACTCTGTACACCATATACGTCAGGCCCATACTGGAGTATGCAGCGCCAGTTTGGAACCCACACCTGGTCAAGCACGTCAGGAAATTAGAGAAAGTGCAGAGGTTTGCAACAAGACTAGTTCCAAAGCTAAGGGGATTGTTCTACGAAGAAAGGTTAAGGGAAATCGGCCTGACGACACTAGAGGACAGGAGGGTTAGGGGAGACATGATAACGACATATAAAATACTGCGAGGAATAGATAAGGTGGACAGAGACAAGATGTTCCAGAGAGGGGACACAGAAACAAGGGGTCACAGTTGGAAGTTGAAGACTCCTATGAATCAAAGGGATGTTAGGAAGTATTTCTTCAGTCATAGAGTTGTCAGGAAGTGGAATAGCCTAGAAAGTGACGTAGTGTAGGTAGGAACCATACATAGTTTTAAGACGAGGTTTGATAAAGCTCATGGAGCAGGGAGAGAGATGACCTAGTAGCAATCAGTGAAGAGGCGGGGCCAGGAGCTATGAATCGACCCCTGCAACCACAAATAGGTGAGTACAAATAGGTGAGTACGAGGTGTCAGAGTGGGCGCCGGTGACGAGTGGGGTTCCACAGGGGTCAGTCCTAGGACCTGTGCTGTTTCTGGTATTTGTGAACGACATGACGGAAGGAATAGACTCCGAAGTGTCCCTGTTTGCAGATGATGTGACGTTGATGAGAAGAATTCAATCAGACGAGGACCAGGCAGAACTACAAAGGGATATGGACAGGCTGCAAGCCTGGTCTAGCAATTGGCTCCTGGAGTTCAACCCCACCATGTGCAAAGTCATGAAGATTGGGGAAGGGCAAAGAGGACCTCAGATGGAGTACAGTCTAGGGGGGCCAGAGACTACAAACCTCAATCAAGGAAAAAGATCTTGGGGTGAGTATAACACCAGGCACATCTCCTGAGGCGCACATCAACCAAATAACTGCTGCAGCATATGGGCGCCTAGCTAACCTAAGAACAGCATTCTGACATCTTAATAAAGAATCGTTCAGGACCCTGTACACTGTGTACGTTAGGCCCATACTGGAGTATGCAGCACCAGTTTGGAACCCACATCTAGCCAAGCACCTAAAGAAGCTAGAGAAAGTGCAAAGGTTTGCAACAAGACTAGTCTCGGAGCTAAGGGGTATGTCCAACGAGGAGAGGTTAAGGGAAATCGACCTGGCGACACTGGAGGACAGGAGAGATAGGGAAGACATGATAACGACATATAAAATACTGAGAGGAATAGACAAGGTGGACAGAGACAGAATGTTCCAGAGATGGGACACAGCAACAAGGGGACACAGTTGGAAGTTGAAGACTCAAATGAATCACAGGGATGTTAGAAAGTATTTCTTCAGTCATAGAGGGGTCGGGAAGTGGAATAGCTTGGGAAGCGATGTAGTGGAGGCAGGTTCCATACATAGCTTTAAGGAGAGGTATGATAAAGCTCATGGAGCAGGGAGCGTGATCCAGTAGCGGCCAGTGAAGAGGCGGGGCCAGGAGCTATGAATCGACCCCTGCAACCACAACTAGGTAAGTACACATGTATAACAGGAAGGGCACTGGAATGGATCAGGGAATACCTCACAGGGAGGCAACAACGGGTCATGGTGCGTGATGAGATATCAGTGGGCGCCTGTGACGAGCGGTGTACCACAGGGGTCAATCCTAGGACCAGTGCTATTCTTGGTATATGTGAGTTACATGACGGATGGGATAGACTCAGAAGTGTCTCTGTTCGCAGATGATGTGAAATTAATGAGGAGAATCACATCGGATGAGGACCAAGCATGACTTCAAAGAGACCTGGACAAGCTTGACATCTGGTCTAGCAACTGGCTTCTTGGATTTAATCCCACCAAATGCAAAGTCATGAAGATCGGAGAAGGGCAAAGAAGAGCTAGGTGGACAAAGGCTACAAACCTCATCCAAGGAGAAAGACCTTGGGGTGAGTATAATGCCAAGCACTTCTCCGGAAACACACATCAACCAGATAACTGCGGCAGCATATGGGCGACTGGCAAGCCTAAGATTAGCGTTCCGTTACTTTAACAAGGAATCGTTCAAGACACTGTACACCGTGTACGTCAGGCCCATACTAGAGTATGCAGCACCAGTCTGGAACCAACACCTGGTCAAGCACGTCTGTGTCCCGTAGCTCGGTTGGTAGAGCACTTAGTTCACACATTGGGGCGTGTTTCCTTAGGACACCTGCTGTCCCTGTTCACCTAGCAGTAAGTAGGTACCTGGGTGTTAGCCGACTGGTGTGGGTCGCATCCGGGGGACAAAATTAAGCTAAGTTACGCGAAATGCTCCGCATAACCAGGGGCTTTCTATAGTGTAATTGATGTCAGCTGAGTCTGTATAAGTTGTATTATATACGTTAAGAAATAGAGATTATTATTGAAATGGAGATTATTATTATTATTATCATCACATTGTTATTATTATTATTATTATTATCTCCGGTGCGGCTGGAAAACATTTGGGACACTTGCTGTCCCTGTCCCTGTCCACCCATCAGTTTAAAATGGGTACCTGGGTGTTAGTCGACTGGTGTGAGTCGCATCCTGGGACAAAACTGACCTAATTTGCCCGAAATGCTCAGCATAACAAGGGGCTTTCTATATAGTAGTATGTCATTGATGTCAGCTAGGACTGTATACCTTGTACATGTACTTGTAGTAAATAAAGATATTATTATTATTACTATTATTATTATTACTATTATTATTATTATTATTACTATTACTATTATTATTATTAATCTAAAGGACCCCAATGGAAATAAGTCACTCTGTCTGACTTTTTTGGGTTATCCTAGGTTCTCTACACATATGCTGCTATGTATGATAATTTATGTAAATGTATTTGTGTATACCTGAATAAACTTACTTACTTACTTACTATTATTATTATTATTATTATTATTATTATTATTATTATTATTATTATTACTATTATTATTATTATTATTATTATTATTATTATTATGATTATTATTATTATTATTATTATTATTAGTATTATTATTATTATTACTATTATTATTATTATTACTATTATTATTATTATTATTATTATTATTATTATTACTATTATTATTATTACTATTATTATTATTACTATTATTATTATTACTATTATTATTATTATTATTATTACTATTATTGTTGTTGTTCTCAGGCTTATAGAAACTATTGCTACAGTTTAATTGTCTCTGACTTCATGTCTTAATTACTTGACCTAAATAACATGAGATTTGAATGTAATAAGCTTGTTCCTGAAGCCAGACACAGATATAAGCAAATTATTAGAAAGGAAGATTAGAGTTAAGCTTTATGTGGATTATAGTTAAGCTTTTGTGGATTCGCTCACATATTCCTCAGAGTATGATAAAATTCAGTGACATGACTCAACTAGCATGAAACAAGAGAATATCGAGTATAATTCTAGTTTTTCAAACAGAAGTTTAAAAAAATATTGTTAGAAAAGAACTAGCAAAAGGAATTTTAAGAAAATAAAACAGTACCGACAGGAACTAGCAGATCCATTGCTCATCAGAATGAAATGTGTCAAGTAAAACATGTCTATGGAGTAAAGTAATACGATCAGTAGATAACAAAACGTGGTCACCGCTAGACTAATGACTTTGCTCCCTGTAAATAAAAAATAACCACACGTGTGTATGTATATGTTAGTTAGTTAGTTACCATGACTCACGAAATCGTAATGACACGATTGCAAACAAACCATACCACGGGTGGGGTTCGAACCCGCGGTCACAGAGTCTCAAAACTCCATACCGTCGCGTAAGCCACTGGGCCAGCTAGCTTCAATAAGATTCATCCAACTAGGTATATTTCTACACCATAGGAAGGTTAGCATAGGCACCACTGTGTCCACAAATGCAAGTTTTTACAGACGAATCTCCCGCTAGCATGGCCGTGACGAACTCTAGCTCAAGTCCCCCTCAAAGCCGTCAACATGACGGCGGGTTCGAACCCCACCCGTGGTATGGTTAGTTACCATTTTGTCCTAGGCACATGTCGATTAGACACTAGGCCTGTTGTATGTATGTATGTGTGTGTGTGTGTGTAACGAAACACTTCGAAATGTTTCGGCCCCGCCGGGAATTGAACCCGGGCCCTCCGTGCGTGAAGCAAGAGCGCTAGCCACTATGCCATCGGGGCATTTGTGGTTGCAGGGGTCGATTCATAGCTCCTGGCCCCACCTCTTCACTGATTGCTACTAGGTCTTCTCTCTCCCTGCTCCATGAGCTTTATCAAACCTCGTCTTAAAACTATGTATGGTTCCTGCCTCCACTATGTCGCTTTCTAGGCTATTCCACTTCCTGACAACTCTATGACTGAAGAAATACTTCCTAACATCCCTTTGACTCATAGGAGTCTTCAACTTCCAATTGTGACCCCTTGTTTCTGTGTCCCCTCTCTGGAACATCTTGTCTCTGTCCACCTTATCTATTTCTCGCAGTATTTTATATGTCGTTATCATGTCTCCCCTAACCCTCCTGTCCTCTAGTGTCGTCAGGCCGATTTCCCTTAACCTTTCTTCGTAGGACAATCCCCTTAGCTCTGGGACTAGTCTTGTTGCAAACCTTTGCACTTTCTCTAATTTCTTGACATGCTTGACCAGGTGTGGGTTCCAAACTGGTGCTGCATACTCCAGTATGGGTCTGACGTATATGATGTACAGAGTCTTGAATGATTCCTTAGTATGTATATGTCTGTATGTATATGTGTGTATGTATGTGTGTATGTATATGTGTGTATGTATATGTGTGTATGTATGTGTGTATGTATATGTGTGTATGTATATGTGTGTATATATATGTGTGTATGTATATGTTAGTTAGTTACCATTTTGTCCTAGGCACATGTCGATTAGACACTAGGCCTGTTGCATATGCGTGCGTGTATGTGTGTACGTATGTAGTGGTGGTGGTGTGTGTTAGTTACCATTTTGTCCTAGGCACATGTCGATTAGACACTAGGCCTGTTGTATGTATGTGTGGGTGTGTGTGTAACGAAACACTTCAAAATGTTTCGGCCCCGCCGGGAATTGAACCCGGGCCCTCCGTGAATGAAGCAAGAGCGCTAGCCACCATGCCATCGGGGCGTGTATGTGTGTATGTATATGTGTGTATGTATATGTGTGTATGTATATGTGTATGTATATGTGTATGTATATGTGTGTATGTATATGTGTGTATGTATATGTGTGTATGTATATGTGTGGGTATGTATATGTGTACTCACCTAATTATGTTTGCAGGGGTCGAGTCTCAGCTCCTGGCCCCGACTCTTCGCTGTCCGCTACTGGGTCTCTGCTCTCCCTGCTCCATGAGCTTTATCATACCTTGTCTTAAAACTATGTATGGTTCCCGCCTCCACTATATCGTTCGCTAGACTATTCCACTTCCTAACTACTTTATGGCTGAAGAAATGCTTCCTAACATCCCTTTGACTCATCTGAGTCTTCAGCTTCCAGTTGTGTCCCCTTGTTTCTGTGTTCCCTCTCTGGAACATCCTGTCACTATCTACCTTGTCGATTCCCTGCAGTATTTTGTATGTTGTTATCATGTCTCCTCTAACCCTTCTGTCCTCCAGTGTTGTTAGTCCTATTTCCCTCAACCTTTCTTCATAGGGCAGTCCCCTGAGTTGTGGAACTAGCCTTGTCGCAAACCTTTGTACTTTCTCCAATTCCGCGTCCAGCATTGGTGGTGTGCGGACTTGTTGGTCAACCCCTAGCGGCAGCTCTGGGCAACTTTCTATTCTGCAAAGATGGCTGACGGCTACAGGCGGAGAGTAAACACAGTTTGTGTTGACCTTGTACAAGGAGCGATTTACCCTACGAATGCGGATGTGTTACTGCCAGCGATTCTCTGGGACACTTTTGGCGTGTCGCACGCAGATCTTTACGGCATATCGATGAATGGGGCGAAGAGAATCTTTGTTAAATTTGCCAGCACAGAGGCGTATCAACGAGTGGTCGACGCCTATCAGGAGCGAAAGCTGAAGGTAAATCCTGGAGTCGAGGTACGCCTAAAGGATGTATCCGCCATCTACAAATGGATCAAGGTACATAACATCCCATTTGAGGCGGGACCGGAGGACATCTGGGATGTCTTCCAGCATTTTGGTGTTGTTCATGCCGTGAATATAGGCAGATGGGCGCAGGGGCTTTATGCGGGATTATTGGAAGGCTCTTGCTCTGT
>WNWK01044419.1:0-15100 GCA_009830355.1 Cherax destructor | reverse complement strand
TAAAAAAAAGATTGGTGACGAAAGATTGGTTTCAGATTGGAGGGAGAGTATGGAGGAGGTGAATGTATTCAGATATTTGGGAGTGGACATGTCAGCAGATGGGTCTATGAAGGATGAGGTGAATCATAGAATTGATGAGGGGAAAAGGGTGAGTGGTGCACTTCGGAGTCTGTGGAGACAAAGAACTTTGTCCATGGAGGTTAAGAGGGGAATGTATGAGAGTATAGTTATACCAACACTCTTATATGGGTGTGAAGCATGGGTGATGAATGTCGCAACGAGGAGAAGGCTGGAGGCAGTGGAGATGTCATGTCTGAGATCAATGTGTGGTGTGAATATAGTGCAGAGAATTCGGAGTTTGGAAATTAGGAGGAGGTGTGGGATTACCAAAACTATTATCCAGAGGGCTGAGGAGGGGTTGTTGAGGTGGTTCGGACATGTAGAGGGAATGGAACGAAACAGAATGACCTCGAGAGTGTATAAATCTGTAGTGGAGGGAAGGCGGGGTAGGGGTCGGCCTAGGAAAGGTTGGAGGGAGGGGGTAAAAGAGGTTTTGTGTGCGAGGGGCTTGGATTTCCAGCAAGCATGCGTGTGCGTATTTGATAGGAGTGAATGGAGACAAATGGTTTTTAATACTTGACGTGCTGTTGGAGTGTGAGCAAGGTAACATTTATGAAGGGATTCAGGGAAACCGGTGGGCCGGACTTGAGTCCTGGAGATGGGAAGTACAGTGTCTGCACTCTGAAGGAGGGGTGTTAATGTTGCAGTTTTATAACTGTAGTGTAAAGCACCCCTCTGGCAAGACAGTGATGGAGTGAATGATGACGAAAGTTTTTCTTTTTCGGGCCACCCTGCCTTGGTGGGAATCGGCCGATGTGTTAATAAAAAAAAAAAAAAAATAATAATTAATAATAATTGCTGTGGAGTGCTCTAAATGTCAGCTACCAAATACTGATGACATTTAAAGTGTTCCAGATCAATTATTATAAATTATTATTATTCTAAAAATAATAAATGCTATTTTTTTGCATTTGTTCTTATAACAAGAGTGATTTAGGCATGTTTACCCTGATGTAAACATCTTTTATGGTGGCGGTCTGCCTGCTCTCTTACCCCACATATAATATGGCATATATTATTCATTTCAGCATCTTTATTACAGTTCTAGGGTATTTATCATGCTTCTGATATCAATTTGGAATAAATGTAATAGATAGATAATCTTTATTTAGTACATTCATTACTTACTGCTTCCTTAACCTATTGAACCATGAACAATCATAAAACGCATGAAAACATAGTAAAATATTGTACTATATAGTACTACATACATGTTAATACTGTAGTTTAATAACAAATAATGAACGAAGAAAACACTCAGTGAGTGAGTGGTGTGGGAGCTGGCTGCCTGGTCGAAAGGAAGGTAGTAGAGACACTCGGGTGGCGGGAAACTTAAATATGATTTGGTGGGTGGGAATTTGGCGGCTGGGAATTTGGCGGCCGGGAATTCGCGAATGTGTGAAGCCCGTGAAAGTGGAAAACGTGAATGTTGAGGGATACCTGTACTAAACTTTGACATACAGTAGACTGTCATTTAACATGAGTTTATTTGGCACGATTTGGGTATAGCACGATTGAAGAATTGAGGTACAATTTTATGTAACACTTTGTAAAATTAATTTAACAAGGTTTGCGGGAGGGGAAAAATTTTGAATGCACAGTCGCCCACGGGACTGGCGGTGGGTTATGCCACTGAGTCAATGGGGGAGACCTACCGCCATCCCTCGCAACCCTCAGCCACCCACACCACCCTCCCAGCCTTGGGAAGTTCGCTGTTTCTTTACATACTGACTTGACTGAATTACTTACTGACTTGACTGAATAACTTACTGACTTGACTGAATAACTTACTGACTTGACTGAATAACTTACTGACTTGACTGAATAACTTACTGATTTGACTAATGACTTACTGACTTGATTAAATAACTTACTGACTTGACTGAATGACTTACTGACTTGACTGAAAACTTGTTGCTCGAGTGGATCGAACAAAAAACAAAGAAAGGTGCACCACTTAATTTCATCTTAATTAGGGAAAAGGCCTTACAGTTTTTTAAAGCAGTGTGTGATAAGGAAGGCCTGAAAAAGAGTGTATGTTTAGCAAAGGCTGTTAAACGCATAGTGCGTAACATTTTCTGTAATGGTCACAGTCACTTTTTTTTTCTCTCTCCCCGCCCTCCAACCTTCAATACCTCTCTATAATCTCAGTTTTACACACACAACCAACACACATAAAAAAGAGAGAAGCTCCTCTCTTTTTTATATGTGCGGGTTGTGTGTGTACTGTTCCAGTCACAGTATTGTGCCTTTTTTGTTATCTCAGTTTTTATTAATTTGGGCATCTTTATCATGCTTCTACGTTATTTATGTTATACCTAATATTATTCTGGAATAAATATGATAGGTAGATATTATTTATTGATAATCGTATAATTATACAATAACAAATCTAGAAGCAATGCTTTGAAACGGGGTCTAGACCAGCTGATGGTGCCTTACTCTCAGCTGTATAAAGTAATGCAGGGTAAACGAGCCCAGAGATCTATTGCAGAATTTATGCACACTCCAATACAACCATCGACTTTAGTACCTGAACCTCTACCATCCACTTCTGCCGACAACCAACAACCATCCACCTCAGCCCAATAGGGCCACACCATGCATATCCACTCTCTTCGCAATCATCCACAAACACCATTACCCACAATTTAAGGTAAGAAATACTATTATTTCTATTGCATATGTAGTCTTAAGCAGTAATATATCACGACAACGAACTACAATTATATATGAACTTTTATTTTTGTAAGATCAGTTGCTCTAAAAAAAGTTTTGACTTTTTGAGGGCTCAAAGGAACGTAACCCTATTTTTCCCATAAGTTATTCAGTTCATGTAACACGGTTTTACCCAACACTGCGTTTTCAGGAACGTAACTACCGTGTTAAACAATGGTCTACTGTATATTTATATATTTATTTAAGCAATGTTATGTCTAGTGAACATAACAGCTATTTTTTTGAGACATTGGTATTTCACATACCCCTCCCCTCTGTCTAATAGCAGTTAGTGTGACAATTGTTATTTTTTGCTTGACTGTCTCTCAATGACTCACGAAATTGTAATAGCATGATTGCAAACAAACCATACCACAGGCGGGGTCTGGAGTTTTACGACTCTCTAACCATGAGTTAAAGCCCCACCGGTGGTATGGTATGTTAGTCTCTCAATATTAGGTGACAGGCTGGAAGAGGCCAGATGCATGGTGTCACCTAAATGGGTATCAGTCAGTTGGTTTCTTAATTTACTCTTTTGTTTACAATTCTTGGCATGAATTATTCATTACTTCTCCCTTTGTTTATGATGGCATCTAAAGGTAGTTGTTAGAAACGATTAAACTCAGTGAACATGGTATGTCGATGGTAATAATATGGCTGTGGGCAGCAGTGTATGTAGCCAGTAGGTATAGCCCAGCCGGACTACATCTGCCTGGGACTACAAATAAATACTACTCACCTCTCACCCTACATTAAGACTACAAATATTTTAAGGTAAGTAATGAATGTACTGAGTATGCATTTTACTTTTTATTGTGTTTTTTGACCCTTTCAGGGTTTTCACTGTACTAGTACGGCTTACGCATCAGGGTTATTGACGCACTAGTATGCCTAAATTCTAACGCCCTCAAATCAAGCAGAAACAGGCTGGTAGGCCTAGATGTGAGAGAATAGGTCTGTGCAGTCAGTGTGCGCAGTATAAAAAAAATCCTGCACTACACAGTGCGTAATGAGGAAAAAAAAACTCCGACCGTGTTTTTGGTTTAAAACAGCGATTTTGCAGTCTATTTTCGTATGGTATTTATGGTTGTACAGTGAACCCTCGGTTAGCGGCCGTTCCTGTTAGCGGCCAACTCGGTTAGCGGCCGGTTTTACAGCTCCCGGTTAGTGGCCGTTATTCCGGTAAGCGGCCGTATGGGACGCATCAACCCGCCGGCTGGTGCTGCTTGCGCTTCAGTTTGGCTGTCTCTTGGTGCGTAAGGAAGCTTCTGCTCATTCATCCAGACATTTCGCTTGTTTTCCATTGTTTTCTGCCAGTGCAACTGCGAAATAAGTAACCATGGCTCCCAAGAAAGTTCCTAGTAGAGTAGTGGAGTCTGTTATTTGTGAGAAGGCAAGGCATTTGCATGAAGATCTTGTGAAGAAAACTCCTGGAGCAAGTGTTGCTGGTAGTGAATTTAGGGCCAGCAAAGGCTGGTTTGAGAGATTTAAGAGGCGTAGTGGCATACATAGTGTTGTAAGGCATGGTGAGGCTGCAAGTTCAGACAAACATTCTGCTGAAAAGTTTGTGCAGGAATTTCAGGACTACATAAAGTGAAAATCTGAAACCCCTGTGATGAAACAGGCCTGTTTTGGAAGAAAATGCCCAACAGGACCTACATCACGCAGGAGGAAAAGACACTGCCAGGACACAAGCCTATGAAAGACAGGCTAACTCTAATGTTGTGTAGAAATGCAAGTGGGGATTTCAAAGTGAAGCCTTTACTCGTATATTACTCTGAAACTCCCAGTGTTCAAGAAACACAATGTTCACAAGAAAAGATTGTGTGTGATGTGGAAATCAAATCAAAATGCATGGGTCACAAGGTCAATTTTCAAAGATTGGGTTGATGATGTGTTTTGCCCAAGTGTGAAAAAATACCTTCAGGATAACAATTTGGGACTCAAGTGCCTCCTGGTACTGGACAATGCTCCTGCACATCCTCCAGACTTGGAAGACCAAATGTCTAGGGACTTCAAATTTATAAAAGTGAAGTTCTTGCCTCCTAACACCACTCCTCTTCTCCAGCCCATGGACCAGTAGGTCATTTCTAACTTCAAGAAACTGTACACCAAAGCAGTGTTTCAGAAGTGCTTTGAAATGACCTCAGACACTGAATTGACCCTTAGAGAGTTCTGGAAGAATCACTTCAATATCTACAACTGCATAGGCCTTATAGGTAAGGCTTAGGAGGGAGTGACTACCAGGACTTTGAACTCTGCTTGGAGACCACTGTGGCCGGATTGTGTTGATAAGAGGGATTTTGAAGGATTTGCAGCTGACGACCCTGTGCCTGTTGTGGAAGATATTGTGACATTGGGGAACAGCCTGGGGTTGGAGGTGAGTGGTGAGGATGTGGAAGAGTTGGTGGAGGACCACAGTGTAGAGCTAACCACTGAAGAGCTACAACAACTGGAAGTGTAACTTCATCAGACCAAAGTTCAGGCAATTGCTTCAGAAAGGGAGGAGGAGGAAAAGGAAGAGAAGGAGGTGCCTTCTGCAGAGATTAAGGAAATTTGTTCTATGTGGACTAAGGTGCAGACATTTGTTGAAAAACACCATCCTGACCAAGCTGAAACAAGCCATATCTGCAACATGTTTAGTGACAAAACCTTGTCCCACTTCAGGGAAATGTTAAAGAGGCGCCAGAAACCGAGCACTCTGGACAGTTATTTTGTGCGACAAGGTTCTAGTGACTCTCAAGCTGGTCCTAGTGGCATTAAAAGAAAAAGAAGGGAAGTAACCCCAGAAAAGGACTTGTTACTTGAAGTCCTTTTGGAGGGGGATTCCCCTTCCAAAAACTAACTCCTCCCTATCTTCCAGAAGCCAGCATTAGTCTTCAATAAAGGTATGTAATACTGATCTAATTGTTAAACAAATTATTTTTTTGTGAATATTTTTGTCTGGAACGGATTAATTGTATTTATATTAATTCTTATGGGGAATATTAATTCGGTTAAAGGCCATTTCGGTTAAAAACCTAGCTCCTGGAACGGATTACGGCCGCTAACCAAGGGTCCACTGTATTCTCGTTTTCTTGGTCTCATTTGATAGAATGGAAGATATATTACAGAAATAGAGATAATTTTGATTGGTTTCACGATGACAAGTACCTTGAAACTGACCAAAAAGTAGTGAAAATGTTCGATTTTTGCCAATGTTCAAGAATAAACAAATCACGCCACGCGTCCAATACACATCAACTGATGAGTCTAATATTCTTTCACAAGTGAGCTGATATTATTTATACCATTTTTGCAATAATGCAGTAGTCTGCATAACAGTAAATCTTCTATTTTTTGTGAGAATAAAAATTCAAAATGGAAAGCAAGAGTTATATAAGAGGGGCCTGGAGACATGACTAATAAACAGAGAAAATGTTATTTTAGCTCCAGGAATGTCTGTCTTGTTTATTCTGGACCCTATTTTGCAATTGGCATCTTTTGAAACGTGTGAAATTGGTTAAAATGACAATTTCTGACCACTTTATTGGGTAGTTGAAATTGGTAAATGGGAGGTTTCTTGTACTCAATCTATAGAAATGAAGTTCTAGCAAAATAGCTATGATTTTAGTCGACTTGAACAATGGAATTGGCCGAAAATAGGGCTCAAAGTGGGCGAATTCGCTGATGCGTATATATCGCAAACTTTGCGAGAGCGTAATTTCCTAAGTTTTCCATCTAATATCATACTATTGGTGTCATTATTATTGAGAAAAGATTCTCCATCATTTCATAAGAAAAAATATTTTTTTTTCTTTTGGAAAATGTTTCGACCCTTAGAGTGAGATAACCCTTTGACTGTTTTGGACATACAACAGTGATCCCTCGTGTTTCTGTGTTTCCGTATATCAGTGATTTCATGTTTTAGTTGCTTTTTTCGGTCTATGTTTCCCTCGTGTATCGGTTATTCCCTCGTGTATCAGTCCGTACCAGACCTATCCGCCTGCCCGCGATTGCACACCTCGCCGCACAGGACGCCAGTCTAGCGTTGTTTACCACCGAGAGAACATTACCCAGCGCGCTCTTTCAAACATTTCACATTACCCCTTTCGGGGTTTTAGTCGTACTATTACGTTTTACGCCCTGGGGTTATTGATGTACTAGTACGCCTAAATTCTAGCGCCCTCAAATCAAGCAGAAACAGGCTGTTAGGCCTAGATGTGATAGAATGGGTCTGTGCGGTCAGTGTGCGCAGTATAAAAAAATTCCTGCACCACACAGTGCATAATGAGGAAAAAAAAAACTGACCGTGTTTTTGGTTTAAAACAGAGACTTTGCAGTCTATTTTCGTATGGTATTTATGCTTGTATTCTCGTTTTCTTAGTCTCATTTTATAGAATAGATGATATATAACAAAAATAGAGATAATTTTGACTGGTTTCACGATGACAAGTACCTTGAAACTGAGCGCAAAGTAGCGAAAATGTTTGATTTTGGCCGATGTTCAGGAGTAAACAAATCACACCATGCGTCCAATACACATCAACTGGAGAGTCTAATATTCTTGCACAAGTGCGCTGATATTATTTATACCATTTTAACAATGATGCAGTTGGATACATAACAGTAAATCTTCTATTTTTTTGTGAGAATAAAAATTCAAAATGAAAAGCAAAAGTAATGTAAGAGGGGCCTGGAGACGTGACTAATGAACAGAGATGTTGTTTTAGTGCCAGGAATGTCTGCCTTGTTTATTCTGGACCCTATTTTGAAATTGGCATCGTTTGAAATTTGTGTGAAATTGGCCAAATTGCCATTTTCTGACCACTATTTTGGGTAGTTGAAATTGATAAATAGGCGGTTTCTTGTACTCAATCGATAGAAGAAATGGAGTTCTAGCGAAATAGCTATAATTTTAGTAGACTGAAACATTGGAATTTGCCGAAAATAGGGCTCAAAGTGGGCGAAATCGCCGATGCGTAAATGTCATCGATACCGCAAACTTCGCGAAAGCCTAATTCCGTTAGTTTTCGATCAAATTTCATAATTTTGGTGGTGTTATGATCGGAAAAAGATTCTCGATCATTTCATAAGATTTTTTTTTTTCCAAAAATTTTTCGACCTCCAAAGGATTAAAATCTACGATGAGAACTTTTTGCATGCATTTTCCTACAGACTGGGATGAATCACTTCTTCTGTTGCTGTTTGCAATGAGAGAAACTGTGCAAGAGTCTACAGGGTACAGTTCATTTGAGCTGATCTTTGGGCACAATGTACGAGGTCCTCTACGGGTGCTCAAGGAAGGATGGATGGGAGAAGATGTCTGCTTAACACTCTACAACCCTTTGTCAAGGTTGCAGGTGGCACGTCAGTTGGCTAAGGCTAACTTAACCCTTTGACTGTTTCAGTCGTATATATACGTCTTACGAGCCAGTGTTTCAGACGTATACTATTAAAAAATTCTAGCGGCTTCAAATCAAGCGGGAGAAAGCTGGTACGTCCACATGTGAGAGAATGGGTCTGTGTGGTCAGTGTGCATTGTATAAAAAAATCCTGCAGCACGCAGTGCATAATGAGAAAAAAAACTCCAACTGTGTTTTTGGATTAAAACACCGACTTTGAGGTGTATTTTCATATAGTATTTATGGTTGTATTCTCTTTTTCGTGGTCTCATTTGACAGAATGGGAAACATATTACAGAAATAGAGATGATTTTAATTAGTTTCATAATGAAAACGACCTTGAAATTGAGCTCAAAGTAGCGGAAATGTTCGATTTTTGCCAATGTTCAGGAATAAACAAATCACACCACGCGTGCAATACACATCAACTGGTGAGTCTAATATTCTTTCACAAGTGCCCTGATATTATTTATACCATTTTTAAATTAACCCTTTAACTGTCCACACGTAGATTTACGTTCACTCGCACACTGCTCCGAATATTTAAAAAAAAAAATTTTTTTTTTTTTAAAAATGAAGAGCGCATTTTTATAAACAGGATAGGCTAAAAAAAAATTTTTAGGGCCAGTACTTACCGAGAAATAAGCCCGACAAGTTGGTGCTGGATGCTCACCTGACGGCAACATCAAGTCCTGCCGCTTGCAGAAGTAATGCCGATATATTTTTTTTCTAGTTTTTATTTTAATTTATACAAATTTTATGTTCTGGTATTTACAATTTATAATAGTTCTTGTGATTTCATAGCCAATCGTTGTTCTAACACTAATATTAGGTACTGAAATAGTACTCAAATAATCACAATGACACCAACAGGTGAACAATTTCACCTGCCATGGTCATTTACTATTGTCTATAAATATATACAAAGTATTTATAGGTCCCAGCAATGTTTTAGACATCCTGGATTATATATGAAACTCCTTGAAGAATGGTGTGTTGACAATTGTCAGATAACTACTGATAAGGCAGTGACATTGATGAATGAATGTGTGCAAGGAACCCTTGCTTTGTTTTCACTGTCTGTATCTATCTATCTGTCTATCTATCTGTCTGCCTATCTATCTGTCTGCCTGCCTATCTATCTGTCTGTATATCTATCTGTCTGTCTATCTGTCTGTCTATATATCTGTGTATCTATCTGTCTAGCTCGGCTTATCTGTCTTTGTTTGCCTGCCTATGTGTGCCTGGAGTATAATATGAAACTCCTTGACGAATGGTGTTATGACAAGTGTCAGATAACACTGACAGCCCAATGACATTGATGAATGAATGTGCGCAGGGAACCCTCGCTTTGTTTTCACTGTCTATCTGTCTATGCCTCTGTCTAGCTATGCTTATATGTCTTTCCGTCTGCCTGTGAGTGTGTCTTTCCGTCTGCCTGTGTGTATGTGTCTTTCCGTCTGCTTGTCTCAGTCTGAGTGCGGCTCGTAAGCCAACAGGTATTATACACGATGCAAAAGTGACAATGCGTATTACTTGCCAGTCATGGTATTATGTCTTATACTATCTACAAACATTGTATAGCACTTTGCCTGGAATTTTTGGGTTATCCTAGGTAATTTACACTATGTATAATAACTATACTTATGTGTACATGTGAGAGAGAGAGATATTACAGATACAGTGGTACCTCGAGTTACGATATTTTTTCGTTCGAGAATGCTGTTCAAGTGCCATTACCAAACGAATTTATCCCCATAAGGAATAATGTAAAATAGACTAGTCCTTTTACACCCCCAAAAATATACTTACAAAAGCATTTAAAAAAATAAACTTACATAAAAGGGCGATTTTGGGGACCATCGTAACTCGAGGTACCACTGTATATATAGATAGACAGAGATATAGACACAGAGACAGCCAGAGACAGCCAAAGCCAGCCTGCCAAATATATAAGAACATAAAAAAGGAACACTGCAGCAGGCCTACTGGCCCATGCAAGGCAGGTCCATGTCACCCCCCAGCTTAGGCCAATGACCCACCTAGTCAGGTCACATCCTCTGAAGGAAGGAGCACAGCATCAGACCTAGTAGCACAAGCTAGTCAGGTCCAACTCATACCCACCCACAACCACTCATGTATTTATCGAACCTATTTTTACTTTCCTCTTATAAGGGGAGTGTTAATGCGACATGACATCATTGAAACTATGGTGTTTGCCACATTATTTGCTCTAGCTGGCACTCAATTGAACTAGTGCTCCCCCAAGGTACTAAGTGGTCCCAGATTTTTTAATACTGCGCACACTGAGGGTGCAGACCCATTCTCTCATGTCTAGGCGACTCAGGCCTATTGCACTAAATTTGAAGGAATGAAAAATAAAACGTAGATCTACGTTCGGAGCAGTACGCGTACAAACGTATATCTACGTTTGGACAGTTAAAAAGTTAATGCAGTAGTCTGCATAACAGTAAATCTTCTATTTTTTGTGTGAATAAAAAATCAAAATACAAAGCAAGAGTAATATAAGAGGGGCCTAAAGACGTGACTAATGAACAGAGAAAATGTTATTTTAGTGCCAGGAACGTCTGCATTGTTTATTCTGGACCCTATTTTTAAGTTGACATCTTTTTTTATTTTGCATGAAATTAGCCAACTTGCCAATTTCTGACCACTTTAGTTGGTAGTTGAAATCGGTAAATTGGAGGTTTCTTGTACTCAATCGATAGAACAAATGGAGTTCTAAAGAAATAGCTATGAGTTTGGTCGACTGGAACAATGGAATTGGCCGAAAATAGGGCTCAAAGTTGGCAAAATCGCCAATGCGTATATAACGCGGAGATCACTAACTTCGCGAGAGCGTAATTCCGTAAGTTTTCCATCAAATTTCGTACTTTTGGTGTCATTACCATCGTAAAAAGATTCTCTATCATTTCATAAGAATTTTATTTTTCGAATATTTTGCGACACCAGGAGACACTTCAGGATTTGGGGTTGCGACAGTCAAACGGTTAAAAGCAGCTCAAATGACGATGAAACAGAGGTATGACAGAAGTTCAAAAGTTCACTCCTTCCATCTAGGAGACAAGGTGTTGGTACAGGAACCTATACCTGGCCACACCTTGAAAGCTAGATTTACGGGATTCATGCAAATTGTAAATAAATTATCTGATGTAAATTATGTGGTATCTCCCCTTGACAAGACCTTAAAAAGTAAAACCTCCCACATTAATCAAATTAAAGCATTTAACCCTTTCAGGGTCCGTGCCGTAGTTCTATGGCTTTGAGTTGAGGGTCCAAACCGTAGTTCTACGCCATGAGCTCAGCTCACTCAGATAAGCTGTGAGTGGTAAATTTGAGCCTAGATATGAGAGAATACATCTATGTGGTAAGTGTGCACCACATAAAACAAATCCTGCAGCACACAGTGCATAATGTGAGGAAAAAACCAAGACCGCAATTTTCGATTAAAACAACGACTTTGCAGCGTTTTTCGTATGTTTTTTTATACAGTGAGCCCGCGGTTTTCATGATTAATCAGTTCCAGAGGGTGTCATGAACACCGAATATCATGAAATCCGAATCTATTTTCCCCATAGGAACTAATGGAAATAAAATTAATCAGTTCCAGACACCCAAAAGTATTAACCCTTTCGGGGTTTCGGCCGTACTAGTACGGCTTACGCACCAGGGTTTTCGTCGTACTAGTATGCCTAAATTCTAGCACCCTCAAATCAAGTGGAAACAGACTGGTAGGCCTAAATGTGAGAGAATGGGTCTGTGCAGTTAGTGTGCGCAGTATAAAAAAAATCCTGCACCACACAGTGCATAATGAGGAAAAAAAAACTGACCGTATGCTTGTATACTCGTTTTCTTAGTCTCATTTGATAGAATGGATGATATATTACAGAAATAGAGATAATTTTGACTGGTTTCACGATGACAAGTACCTTGAAACTGAGCGCAAAGTAGTGAAAATGTTAGATTTTTGTCGATGTTCAAGAGTAAACAAATCAGCGCACAAGTGCGCTGATATTATTTATACCATTTTTACAATGATTCAGTTGTATACATAACAGTAAATCATCTATTTTTTGTGAGAATAAAAATTCAAAATGGAAAGCAAAAGTAATGTAAGAGGGGCCTGGAGACGTGACTAAGGAACAGATAAAATGTTATTTGAGTGCCAGGAATGTCTGTCTCGTTTATTTTGGACCCTATTTTGAAATTGGCATCTTTTGAAATTTGTATGAAATTGGCCAAATTGGGTAGTTGAAATCAGTAAATTGGCGGTTTTTTATACTCAATTGATAGAACAAATAGAATTCTAGTGAAATAGCTATAATTTTAGTAGACTGAAACATTGGAATCTGCAGAAAATAGGGCTCAAAGTGGGCGAAATCGCCGATGCGTATATGTCATCGATACCGCTAAATTCGCAAAAGCATAATTCCGTTAGTTTTCCAACAATTTTCATAATTTTGGTGGGGTTATGATCAGAAAAAGATTCTCTATCATTTCATAAGAAAAAATAATTTTTTTTTCCGAAAAATTTGCGACCCTGAGAACAAGTTTGGGAGAGGGCCTTGCGACCCCCAAAGGGTTAAAATAAAATATTTTTACAACATATAGACATTAAATTACACACAAAACAATGGGAAATAAAGAAATAATAGTGCAATAACATGTCACTTACATTTATTGAAGAGTTGTTGATGTGTGGAAGACGGAGGAGAGAGGATGGAGTAGTATGCTAGTGTTAGAAAGGGAATCCTTCCATTAACACTGCAGGTGCCAAGTTCTTTTCTGGGGTTACTGGCCTTTTCTTTTAATGCCACTAGGACAAGGTTGAGAGTCACTGGAACTTTCTCTTACAAAAAATCTGTCCAGGGAGCTCTGTGTCTGGCATTTCTTTAAAATATCCCTGAAATGGGACACCACATTGTCATTGTACAGGTTGCCAGCACGGCCTGCAACAGCTTTGTTAGGGTGATATTCACCCATAAAGCCTTGCACATCAGTCCATTGTGCAATGATCTCCTTCAGTTCTACTGTATTTCTGACATTCTCTGCCACAGGGCTGGCACTAGGAGCTTTCTTGGGGCCCATGGTATCTTATTTAGCAGTTGCAAGCACTAAAAAAACTGGAATAATGACAATATATCTGGTATGAATGCGTGGGTGGTGGTCGCTCGCTGGTAAACAATAGAACACTGACGCTGAATGGAGTGCCTGGGCCTGCTCAGGCCACATGTACGCATCCGGGACGAATCATGAACTCCGAGTGGATTCACGAACACCGAGCCAAAATTTTCAAGAAAAAACTTAACGAACACCGATTTTAGTGAACTCCGACGCTCACGAACACCTGGGGTTGACTGTAGTTGTATTTTCGATTTCTTGGTATCATTTGATAGAATGGAAGATATATTACAGAAATAGAGATGATTTTGATTGGTTTTAGTATTGGAAATGGCTTGAAACTGAGCTCAAAGTAGCAGGAATGTTAAATTTTTGCCGATGTTGAAGAGTAAACAAATAACCTCATACGTCTAATATGCGCCAGCTGGTGGGTCTAATATACGTTCACAAAAGTGGTGATATTATTTATACAATTATTACAATATTGCATAACAGTAAATCTTTCATTTTTGGTTTGAATACAAATTATGTGAATAAAAAATCAAAATAAAATTCATTTGTAAAGACTGAAAACGTAACTAATGAACAGAGGAAATGTTAGTTTAGTGCCAGGAATGCCTGCATTGTTTATTCTGCACCTTATTTTGAAATTGGAATATATATTCTCCATGACTTTGCATATTATACACGTCAGTGACACAGATCTGTAATTTAATGCCTCATGTCTGTCTCCTTTCTTAAAATTGGGACTACATTTGCCATCTTCCACACCTCAGGTAGTTGCCCAGTTTCAATGGATGTGTTGAAGATTTTGTTAGCGCCCACTCAACATCTCTGCTCCCTCTCTAAGGACCCACGGAGAAATGTTGTCAGGTCCCACCGCTTTTGAGGTATCGAGTTCACATAGCAGCTTCTTCACTTCCTCCTCGGTTGTGTGTATTTCATCCAGCACTTGTTGGTATACCTCCCTATTCTGAATTCCTGGAGTCCTTCCTGTCTCCTCTGTAAAGACTTCTTTAAATCTCACGTTGAGCTCCTCACATACCTCTTGGTCGTTTCTTGTGAACTCCCCACCTTCCTTCCTCAGCCTGATTACCTGGTCCTTGACTGTTGTTTTCCTCCTGATGTGGCTATACAACAGCTTCGGGTTAGACTTGACTTTTGATGCTATATAATTTTCATATTGTCGCTGAGCCTCCCTTCTTACCTGTGCATATTCATTTCTTGCTCTTCGGCTAATCTCTTTATTTTCATGGGTCCTTTGTCTTCTGTACTTTTTTCCATTCTCTAGTGCACTTAGTTTTTGCCTCCCTACACCTTTGGGTGAACCAAGGACTCGTTCTGGTCTTCCCATTACTTCTGTTTCCCTTGGGGACAAACCTCTCCTCTACCTCTTTGCATTTGGTTGTCACATATTCCATCATTTCTTTTACTGGTTTCCCTGCCAATTCTCTCTCCCACTGAACGTCTTGTAGGAAGTTCCTCATGCTTGTGTAGTCCCCCCTTTTGTAATTTCGTTTCTCCCTTCCTATTCCTGCTCCCCTCTCCACTTGTAGCTCAACTATATAATCAAAACACAGAACGAAATGATCACTAGCTCCAAGGGGCCTTTCATACGTGATATCCTCGATGTCCGAACTACTCAAGGTGAATACTAGGTCCAGTCTTGCTGGATCATCCTCACCTCTCTCTCTGGTAGTGTCTCTAACATGTTGAAGCATGAGGTTTTCCAGTAC
>WNWK01044418.1:0-15100 GCA_009830355.1 Cherax destructor | reverse complement strand
GTCTGACTGAGTTATCGTACCTCTTCTTAAGTTATGATAGATCCTGCCTCTCTATTTCACTTTCCAGATCGTGACTCGACAACTCACGATAAAGAATTCTTCCATCTTGGACTCAACTTTCAGTTTGTGTTATTATTAATTTGTCAGGATTACATTTGCTTCGAGAAGTCAAGCAACTGTTGAATCCAATCATGTGTTTAGTGGTGATTTGAGGGATATAATATCGGTATCAATGACGTTTCGCCCACACAGTAGACTTCTTCAGTCAGTTTGAATAAATGGTTAAGAAACCGACATGTTGATAAATGAGACACTTGTGCACAATGTGGTTATCTTTATTTTGAAAACGTTTCGCCAGCCAGTGGTTTTTTCAGTCCACTACAGAGAAAGGTGGAAGATGAGTTTGAGTTGCTTGGGGAGTGTCAGTCCATAGGTGACACTCTAGTTGGACGACACTTCAGCTCCATAGTCTGGGCTACACTCATCTGGGAACTGAACACTTCTCCAGTCTGGGGGACTGAACACTTCTCCAGTCTGGGGGACTGAACACTTCTCCAGTCTGGGGGACTAACACTTTCCAGTCTGGACAACACTTCTAGCTGGGGACTGAACCTTCTCAGTCTGGGGACTGAACACTTCATCTGGGATGAACACTTCATTTTTTCAAGTTAGGCTGATTCTTTTGGCTGTTGCCTCTGTATTTGACTAACGAAGCCTTCTGTGTAGGCGAAGCGTTTCCGTCAACAATAAAGATACCCAACTATTGCACACACGTGTCTGTTTAACGTTTCTTGTAATAAATGACAAAAACTCGTTGCTCCAGTCCTCCCAGTTTTGCTGTCCACATATGAACCCTGACCTGTGACACGAATTTGACCTGTTATTGTCCCTAAGACGCAGAAAGGCAGACACGTACAGAAACACATTCACAAAAACAGACACACACAAAAAGGCAGAGACACTAACACTGACATACTCAGAGCTACGAAATATATTTGCTTCTCTCATCACATTAGTCCATTCAGCATAAACATTACATGTAGTGTTTAATTGCTAACCATTTTCAATGCATTAAACATCAAAGAACGCTGCCACAGTATCACTCAGTTAAAGCATTATCTGATAACGCTGAAGAAATGATTGTTTAATATTTCCCTACAGTGTCTTGGATATCAGCAACACCTCTGCCCTTAAAAAGGAATGCTATCACAGCTAGTCTATAGACTCCTTGCTGCAGTAGAATGACCTCATCATCAGTATTATCATGAATAACAGTGATTTGTTTCTGTTCATTGATTGCACAATCAAATACTGTATCTACTCCTTTTGCGAATAATTTCTGGTTTTTATTACTTTTCATACTTATTTGTTATGCAATTACTTCTTTTTCACAAGTTATTTTCCAAAACGTCTCGAAATATAATTGTATGAGTTCTTTCGGGTATTTCTATATAGTGTATATTACGTCTATATTGTACTTTTCTAATTTATATATTATAGGTTACATCAGAGTTGTATATTCAGTATATTTTATATTTTACACTAGAGAATTTTCCTTAGCAGCGACACCATAAGAATAAATGGTGGAGAACACTGATATATATTACACTTTTGTTATGATGTAACCAGGAGAAGCGTTTGACTAGTAGTGAGCGCAACAGTCGGGGTCCTCACACACCACTTCCAGCTCATGCATCAACTCTTTCCTTTTTTTTAAAAAGCTTCATTAAGCATTAATCAATTTAGAATTTTATGTATGTTATTAAACACCTCTTTATCCTATTTCATTACCTGGAAAATGTAATGGGCAGCTACACGTGACAATAGTTAAGAGATCTTTCCCTATTCATAGTTCACCAGAGCAGAACATTTAAAGCTGATGGAATAAAGCTTTATCTTGTAAATTAAAGTCCCAAATATAACCATGTACCTCATATTGTGTCTTATTTTCCATACAGTTATGTATAATTTGTAAGAGTTGAAAAACAGGTTGGCTAATTGGATTCCTACTGGGCTAATGCCTAAAAAAATTGCTAATATTTTCTTCTGGAACTATCCCAGTCTAACCAAATATTTTTCAAGACTCTCTTAAGTTAACCAAACCTTTACTAAGACTGAGACTTTTACATGCATCAAAATGCTAAGCTTTTGCCTCAAAAAAAAAACAAAAAAAAAACAGCAAGACTTAAAATAGAATAGAATACTTATTTAAAATAATTAATAATCAACTGTTTCTTTGCTTTCAAAATTATAAAAAAGTTTGCCGTCTATATATTCAGTGCTTTTCTTTAGTAACTATTTCCTTCAAAGATATTTTTTTAGTTAGTTCAGACTCTCAGGTAAGGACCCACTAGGGGCGAGGGGGAAGTGGGGACAGAAGAAGAATAGCCGGTGAGAGGAAGAGCTTAAGTAGAAGAGAAAGAGTCAGGACTAAACCCAACAGTCTCAAAGATATTTCTAAACTTCATCAGCACCTAATTATATTTATATTTATAATATACTATAGCCTGACGATTTAATGATAATTACTTTATTCAGCTGCAACACCATAATTAGTAAATACGACATAGAGAATACTAACATATTTACAATTTAGTAATAATATAACAAGGAGTGTATATATGTCGTGCCGAATAGGTAAAACTTGCGATTTTGGTTTAAAATGCAAAGCTATTCTTGCCGAATAAGGCAGGGAAAGTTTGTGTATACTATAATTTCGCAAAAATCATTCTGAACCGAACGAAAAAAAATAGATATTAATTGTGTTCGTTTATTATTAACTTATTGTAAACTTATCTAAAATATATTTAGCTGAATTAGGCTAAATTAAATTGTGCTTGATATAATAAGGTTAGGTACGTTTTCTAAGATTCTTTTGGTACAAAATTATTATTTTTACATTACCATAAATGAAAAAAATATATCATTAAACGTATAAGAGAAATTTTAGAAAGGAATTAATTTTAAATGAGTTCTTGCTAATTGACCAGTTTTACCTATTCGGTAAATATATATATATATATATATATATATATATATATATATATATATATATTTTATATATATATATATATATATATATATATATATATATATATATATATATATATATATATATATATATATATATATAGTCGTGCCGATTAGGTAAAACTGGTCAATACAAGAACTCATCTAAAATTAAGTCCTTTTAAAATTTTCTCTTATACGTTTAAAGATATATTTTTTCATTTATGTTAATGTAAGAATTTATAATTTTGTACCAAGAGAAACTTTGAAAACCTACCTAACCTTATTACAACAAGCGCAATTTAATTTAGCCTAACTAACTAAATATATTTTAGATACGTTAACATTAATTTAATAATAAACAAACACAATGAAATATATTTTTTCGTTATGTTCAGAATGATTTTGGCGAAATTATTGCATACACAAATTTTCACTTGTCTTATATGGCAAGGTGAGCGTTGCTATTTAAGCCAAAATCGCAAGTTTTACCTAATCGGCACGACATATATATATATATATATATTACGTCTATATTGTACTTTTCTAATTTATATATTATAGGTTACATAAGAGTTGTATATTCAGTATATTTTATATTTTACACTAGAGAATTTTCCTTAGCAGCGACACCATAAGAATAAATGGTGGAGATAGAGAACACTGATATATATTACGCTTTTGTTATGATGTAACCAGGAAAAGCTTTTGACTAGTTGTGAGCGCAGCAGTCAGGGTCCTGAGACACACCACTTCCAGCTCATGAATCAAGTCTTTCCTTTTTTTTAAAAAGCTTCATTAGGCATTAATCAATTTAGAATTTTCTGTATGTTATTAAACACCTCTTTATCCTATTTCATTACATGGAAAATGTAATGGGCAGCTACACGTGATAATAGTTAAGAGATCTTTCCCTATTCATAGTTCACCAGAGCAGAAAATTTAAAGCTGTTGGAATAAAGCTTTATCTTGTAAATTAAAGTCCCAAATATAACCATGTACATCATATTGTGTTTTATTTTCCATACAGTTATGTATAATTTGTAAGAGTTGAAAAACAGGTTTGCTAATTGGATTCCTACTGGGCTAATGCCTAAAAAAATTGCTAATATTTTCTTCTGGAACTATCCCAGACTAACCAAATATTTTTCAAGACTCTCTTAAGTTAACCAAACCTTTACAAAGACTGGAGACTTTACATGCATCAAAATGCTAAGCTTTTGCCTCAAAAAAAAAAAAAAAAAAAAAACAGTAAGACTTAAAATAGAATAGAATACTTATTTAAAATAATTAATAATCAACTGTTTCTTTGCTTTCAAAATTATAAAAAAAGTTTGCCGTCTATATATTCAGTGCTTTTCTTTAGTAACTATTTCCTTCAAAGATATTTCTAAACTTCATCAGCACCTAATTATATTTATATTTATAATATACTATAGCCTGACGATTTAATGATAATTACTTTATCCAGCTGCAACACCATAATTAGTAAATACGACATAGAGAATACTAACATATTTACAATTTAGTAATAATATAACAAGGAGTGATATATATGTCGTGCCGAATAGGTAAAACTTGCGATTTTGGTTTAAATTGCAAAGCTATTCTTGCCGAATAAGGCAGGGAAAGTTTGTGTATACTATAATTTCGCAAAAATCATTCTGAACCGAACGAAAAAAATATATATTAATTGTGTTCGTTTATTATTAAATTATTGTAAACTTATCTAAAATATATTTAGCTGAATTAGGCTAAATTAAATTGTGCTTGTTATAATAAGGTTAGGTAAGTTTTCTAAGATTCTTTTGGTACAAAATTATTATTTTTACATTACCATAAATGAAAAAAATATCATTAAACGTATAAGAGAAATTTTTAGAAAGGAATTAATTTTAAATGAGTTCTTGCTAATTGACCAGTTTTACCTATTCGGTAAATATTATATATATATATATATATATATATATATATATATATATATATATATATATATATATATATATATATATATATTTTTATTATTTTTTTATTAACACATCGGCCGATTCCCACCAAGGCAGGGTGGCCCGAAAAAGAAAAACTTTCATCAACATTCACTCCATCACTGTATTGCCAGAGGGGTGCTTTACACTACAGTTATAAAACTGCAACATTAACACCCTTCCTTCAGAGTGCAGACACTGTACTTCCCATCTCCAGGACTCAAGTCTGGCCTGCCGGTTTCCCTGAATCCCTGTTACTTTGCTCACACTCCAACAGCATGTCAAGTATTAAAAACTATTTGTCTCCATTCACTCCTATCAAATATGCTCACACATGCTTGCTGGAAGTCCAAGCACCTCGCACACAAAACCTCCTTTACCCCCTCCCTCCAACCTTTCCTAGGCCGACCCCTACCCCGCCTTCCCTCCACTACAGATTTATATACTCTCGAAGTCATTCTGTTTCGTTTCATTCTCTCTACATGTCCGAACCACCTCAACAACCCCTCCTCAGCTCTCTGAATAATAGTTTTGGTAATCCCGCACCTCCTCCTAATTTCCAAACTCCGAATTCTCTGCATTATATTAACACCACACATTGACCTCAGACATGACATCTCCACTGCCTCCAGCCTTCTCCTCGTTGCAACATTCATCACCCATGTTTCACACCCATATAAGAGTGTTGGTATAACTATACTCTCATACATTCCCCTCTTTACTTCCATGGACAAAGTTCTTTGTCTAGACAGACTCCGAAGTGCTCCACTCACCCTTTTCCCCTCATCAATTCTATGATTCACCTCATCCTTCATAGACCCATCTGCTGACATGTCCACTCCCAAATATCTGAATACATTCATCTCCTCCATACTCTCTCCATCCAATCTGTTATTCAATCTTTCGTCACCTAATCTTTTTGTTATCCTCATCAACTTACTCTTTCCTATATTCACTTTCAATTTTCTTCTTTTACACACCCTACCAAATTCATCCACCAACCTCTGCAACTTCTCTTCAGAATCTCCCAAAAGCACAGTGTCATCAGCAAAAAGCAACTGTGACAACTCCCACTTTGTATTTGATTCTTTATCTTTTAACCCCACACCTCTTGCCAAGACCCTCGCATTCACTTCTCTTACAACCCCATCTATAAATATATTGAACAACCATGATGACATCACACATCCTTGTCTAAGGCCCACTTTTACTGGGAAATAGTCCCCTCCCTCCTACACACTCTAACCTGAGCCTCACTATCCTCATTAAAACTCTTCACTGCTTTCAGTAACCTACCTCTTATTCCATACACCTGCAACATCTGCCACATTGCCCCCCTATCCACCCTATCATACGCCTTTTCCAAATCCATAAATGTCACAAAAGCCTCTTTACCCTTATCCAAATACTGTTCACCTATACTTGGTCTACACACCCCCTACCTTTACTAAAGCCCCCTTGTTCATCTGCTATCCTGCTTTCTGTCTTACTCTTAATTCTTCCAATAATAACTCTACCATACACTTTACCAGGTACACTCAACAGGCTTATTCCCCTATCATTTTTGCACTCTCATTTGTCCCCTTTGCCTTTATACAAAGGAACAATACACGCTCTCTGCCAATCCCTAGGTACCTTACCCTCTTCCATACATTTATTAAATAATAGCACCTACCACTCCAAAACTATATCCCCACCTGCTTTTAACATTTCTATCTTTATCCCATCAATCCCAGCTGCCTTACCCCCTTTCATTCTACCCACTTCCTCTCGAACTTCCCCCACACTCAAAACTGGCTCTTCCACACTCCTACAAGATGTTATTCCTCCTTGCCCTATAAACGAAATCACAGCTTCCCTGTCTTCATCAACATTTAACAACTCCACAAAATATTCCCTCCATCTTCCTGATACCTCTAACTCTCCATTTAATAACTCTCCTCTCCTATTTTTAACTGTCAAATCCATTTGTTCCCTAGGCTTCCTCAACTTATTAATCTCACTCCAAAACTTTTTCTTATTTTCAACAAAATTTGTTGATAACATCTCACCCACTCTCTCATTTGCTCTCTTTTTACATTGCTTCACCACTCTCTTAACCTCTCTTTTTCTCTCCATATACTTTTCCCTCCTTTCATCACTTCTACTTTGTAAAAACCTCTCATATGCGAACTTTTTCTTCCTTACTACTCTCTTTACATCATCATTCCACCAATCGCTCTTCTTCCCTCTCGCACCCACTCGCCTGTAACCACAAACTTCTGCTGAACACTCTAACACTACATTTTTAAATATACCCCATACCCCATATATATATATATATATATATATATATATATATATATATATATATATATATATATATCGTCATAAAACTATCATAGCGACTATTCCTTCTAATATACTAAGATAATATTATAATAAATTTATAATTTTTAATATATATATAAAAAATTTATTATAATAAATATATTATTATATAATAATTTATATAATAAAAATAAATATATAATATTATATATTATAATTTTTATATAATATATTTTTAAAAAATAATATAATATATATATATATATATATATATATATATATATATATATATATATATATATATATATATATATATATATATATATATATATATATATATATATGCAAGAAAATCACTATGAAAAAATAGAAGAGTTCCTAGCGCTTTCGTGACTACTCACATTATCAAGGAACTATAAAAGAAAACATGAAACATGACAAGGAGGCTTATAAAGGGGCAAGACTACACCTCACAGTTACATCATACTAACAAAGACCACACCTCACAGTAGCGTAACATCGCCCGACTCTGTGAAGAGGAACATAAGGACCTGAAACTCTTCCCAAGAATTAAGATTAGTGCAATTTATCATTAAATTCTTCCCAAATTTTATTATTATAAATGAATCCAATTTATATAAACCAAAAGAAATATTCATATTATTTTCAAAACTACTTTTAATGAAACATGATTCTATTATATTCCTCTCAACCATGGACTTGCTTGATACAACTTTCTCAGCATTTTGAAAATCAATTGGATGGTTAAAATCTCTCACATGAATAAATAGAGCATTAGAATCTTGTCCAGTTCTAATGCTATATTTATGTTGTTTTAATCTTAGTTCAAGACTTTTACCGGTTTGACCGTAATAAACTTTATCGCATATTTTACAGGGAATCTTATAGACACATCCGTCAGCATTTTGGGGGGAATTTTTTATCAAAAGTCTTTTTACTTTATCAAGATTTTTAAATACAACTTTGATATTAAAATTCTTAAGAAAGGAAGGCATATCAACCAAGTTTTCATGGTAAGGGAGAACCAACATATTTTTAGTTGAATAGGGTTGGTTGTCCCATTTTTTATTGTAAAAAATATTTCTAGCTATTTTAAAAGATTTATCAATTACGTTTCTTGGGTATTTTAAATCATTAGCTATTTCATAAATTTTAGAGATTTCTTCATCTATGAACTCTGGACTACAAATACGTAAAGCTCTCAAAAACATTGAAGAGAAAACAGACACTTTAACTCTATCTTGATGTGAAGAATAATAGTGTACATAGGAACAGTTATTTGTAGGTTTTCTGTAAATTTTAAATTTAAAATCAGTGTTACCCTTAATAATAAAAACATCTAGGAATGGCAATGAGTTATTTACTTCGAATTCAACAGTAAAATTTATAGAATGAGCTAAGCTATTTAATTTAACAAGGAAGTGGTTTATGTCTACATTCTTAGGCATAAGGCACAAAATATCATCAACATATCTATACCACTTAGCTCTATTGGGAAGGATTGTGTTAAGCAATCTTGTTTCGAATAATTCCATAAAAAAATTACTAAGAACAGGTGAAAGAGGATTTCCCATTGCCATACCAAACTTCTGAGTGTAAAACTCATCATTAAATACAAATTTTGCATCAACAATACAAAGTTTAATAAGTTTAATGATAGTAGGAACTGGCAATGGTAAATCGTAATTAACCAGTTCTTCAGATAAGAAACTAAGTAAATCATCATCTGGAACTGTGAAAGTTAGACGTAGGGTAGACAGTTTTAGCAGAAGACCAATCAATAGGATGACTGTGATCTCTGACATGACAGAAAAGAGCATTATTAGTGTCGGCAAGCCTAACACTATTTTTGTGCTCCCTAAGTCTGTCAGAAAGAGATCGGCCAGTTTCTGCAAAGTACTGAAGAGGACAGGAGGAGCAAGAAATAGAGTAGACAACAGGAGAATCTATAGAGGGAGGGGAGGTATGAACTAGATTAGTGCGAAGAGTGTTAGTCTGGCGAAAGGTAAGTTTGATGTCTAAGGAACGGAAAGAGTTGTTGAGATTAGAGAGACTAGAGATGTAGGGAAGGCAGAGGACAGGAGAGTTCCCAGGAGTAGAGGGTTTAGGAGAGAAGAAAGTCCGTTTGGCACGAGAGAAAGCAGAGTCTATGAAATGGGAAGGGTAGCCAAGGCGGGAAAATGAATTATGAAGAGTGAAAATTTCTGCTTCAAGGAACTGAGGATCACAAATGCGGAGAGCACGGAGAAAGAGGGAGATAAGAACACTTTTCTTGACAGAGGAGGCATGATAAGAGAAGTAGTGAATGTACATGCCACTGTGCATAGGCTTGCGGTACACGGAGAAGACAAAACCTGTAACTGAGCGGTGGACATGAACATCAAGGAAAGGAAGCAAAGAATTAGATTCCCAATCAGCTTTAAACTTAATGGAAGGGGCAAGATTATTAAGAGCATCAAGAAAAGGTTGGAAGAGACTTGAGTCATGAGGCCAAAGAGCAAAGATGTCATCTACATAGCGGAGCCAGAGTGAAGGACGTACATCAATAGTGGGAAGAAGAACAATCTCGAAGTATTCCATGTAAAGATTAGCAAGAACAGGAGATAGAGGAGAGCCCATAGCGACACCAAAGGTTTGAAAATAATATTTACCTTGAAAAGAAAAGGAGTTAGAGTCCACACAAAGGCGGATAAGATCAAGAAAGACATCTGTAGGTATAGGGAGATGAAGTAACCCTTCATTGGCCTTCTCTCTCTGAGAAAATTAAGGACATCATTCAGAGGAACATTAGTGAAGAGGGACTCGACATCAAGACTAAGCATCTTACAGGTCGGGAAAGGGCGAGCCCGTTCGATGAAGTCTTGAGAGTGACGAAGGTGGGCAGGAGAAAAAGTACCAAGAAAGGGAGTGAGGGTTTTGGCTAGCCAAGAAGCAAGAGAATAAGATATGATGTGACGCAGAGGAATATCAGGATTGTGAGTTTTGGGAAGGCCATAGAAATAGGGCAGAGAGGGACAGATGACACGAAAACGTTGAACAAGGTTAAAGGCAGAAGGACAGAGGTCAGAGAGAGTCTTAAGTTTATTGTTGAAAGTTCTTTTGATGCGATCAATAGGGTTGGAAACAAGGGGAGTGTAGGTACGTTAGTCAGAGAGCAAGACATCGGCTTTACGGAAGTAATCCTCTCGATCGAGGATAACAACCGAATTACCTTTGTCAGAAGAGAGTATGACAATGTTAGCGTTGGATTTAAGAGAAGAAAGGGCAAGTTGATAGCGGCGAGGAAGGTGATGGTTCTTAGAAAACAGTCTATCAAGAGCAGGAAGGAGAGCGCCTCGAAAAGTGGATAAATCAGGAAGATTATTATTATTACGAGATCGAGACTGGCGAAAAAAATCAAAAGAGCTAATCACGTCAATACCAGCGCGAAGGGTAGGTGAAGTGGCAAAGGAAAGACCAAAACCAAGTAGTTCAAGCTCAAGACAGAATAGTTCAAGTTCAAGACACAATACCAGTCACGGTATTGTGTCTTTTTTTTTTGTTATTCCTTCATCTCTTTCATACATTTATTGAACAAAAGTATCAACCACTGCAAAACTATGTCCCACCTGCTTTTAACATTTCTGTCATGATCCCGTCAGTTCCAGCTGCTTTAATCCCTTTCATTCTACCTAATGCCTCATACACCTCCCCCACACTCACATCCGGTTCTTCTGTAAAGATTTATAATCTAAAACAAACACGAGACACACAAAAATGTATTTTCGTTTACTTTTTTCACAAATGTTTGTTTATTACTCGAGAACGACTTATTAGGGTTGAGTCAAATCTTCAGCGTTTGTGTTATGTATCTTAGGCAGGAATCAGCAACCTATTTTCAGGCTCTGGCGCCGTATACACATTGCTATTTAAGTCATTCCCATATTTTGTTTCCACGTGATAGGTTGAAACAGGCTCTTTAATCGGCTTTAAAATTTCAATACTAGTATAGTTTACTTATAGTAGTAGATTCTTACTACCTCTTGATCCAAGAAAATGTACTTATCCTCTCCTTGCGTGGATCGAATTTGCATGGAGTGCGGTGGTGCTGTTTTACCAATTTTAATGTAGAAATCGTATTGTTGATCATTTGATTGTACATTATTGCAATACTTGTCCTTCTTGATTGTGATGAACTCTTGATCAAAGGAACTAGACAATATTACCATTGCTTAGGTAGAAATTGTCGCAGTATAATAGCTTAATATAATCGTTGTGGACTAAGATCTTGCAATATTTATTATTACTGCACCTGTGTTACACTATATTCAGTACTCTCCATTATATACCTTTTTACAGATTGCACTGTAACTGTGCTACAGTAGTCAGCACTGCAGTTGTATAATGTTATTGTTATTACTGCAGACACGTGGCGCTGCAGTCAGCGTTGTAGCTGTGTATCTCATTATTAGGTAAGTAGGTGTGACACATTACAAGTATGTTACGTTACATTAAACTCCGTAGCAGTGGCTTATTACAGCCTGTACATTAGTCAGTTTCGATAAGGTGAGTACTGTGTGTGTGGCTACTTTCGGAATTGCAGGAGTGTTACATTACAATCAATGCTGCAGCTGTGTCACTTTACTGACTGTATTGTAACTATGTTATTTTGTAATTAGCACTCAGACAGATATGCTGCATAACAATCTACAAAGTAATTATGTTACTTGACAATTAATGTCAGATATCTTACGTTTTTAATTAAATTGTAGTGTTATATTACTGTGGGTACTGCAGCTGTGGTGCATTACAGCAAATGCTCCATCAATTATTATTGCAGTATTGCAGCCCAGAGGTCATCAAAGTTCTCGTCTTTCTTCTTATTTTGCTTCTAGCCTGTCTATAATTACACATGGCTGTGACAAATTATATAACAGACAGTACTTGAACAGTGCATATAGTAATGATGCATTTAATATAGAATGTATAGAAATCCTGTCAATAATAATATTCACACTTCAACACGGTGTAAAATGGAAGAGAAATAGATCAAAACAAGAAGACGTAACTATGAAAAACATCATTATTTTGATATTTAAAATATTCACATTGAGTATAAATAAAACTTTGATTATGAACTCTTTTACAAGATACATTAAAAACTATATATACCCTGACATTGTTTAAGTTTATTACTAAAAAAAGGGGATGACCGATAATGAATGAATTCGAGGTGGGGACCATCATCACTGTGTGTCTGTGTCTCCCTGCGTAATTACTCTTCTTTTATAAATAAATCCATTATTGTGTCTCTTCAAATTTACTAGATTGTACTGTAATATTTTAGATTCTTAAATATTTTTCCAGTTATGTAACGTTAGAGTCTGTCGTATAAGTGTGTTAAGAAACATAATAAATTATGCAGCGGTGTTTCAATATACAGTACTGTAGGTATGTTAAGTTTTAGTCAGTGATGCAGTTGTATAACTTTATTACAAAAGTGTATCACTGCATTCAGTACCATAGCTGTGTTAACTTACATATAAAACTGCATCTCTTATTTATCACAAACAGTAATGAGTATGTTGCACATTACTGTCAGTACTGAAGCAATGTTGCATAACAAGACGAGCTGTAGCAGAGCTTTATTACACTTTGCACACTTTGCACACTTTGCACAGTTTGCACACTAGCTATTTCACGTTGGTTAGTTAAGCAGCATTGTTGTGTTGAAGTCTGTACAGCAGCTACACTCTTCTAGAGTTACTACCATGTCTGTATTATGCTGTAGTCAATATTGCCGCTCTGTTACGTTATAGTCAGTCACGCCTTTAACTGTGTTATGTGTTACATATGGTCTGTACTGTAGCAGTGTTACGTTACTGTAAATACTGTCACAGGCTTACTTTAAATTAAATAGTTTTAATATGCTACAGCCCTAACTCTGGCTGTGTTACAATACAATACGTACTGCGTTATATATATATTGCCATAGTTATATGTTGCTATATTTATATATTGTCATAGTTATATATTGCCATATAAATGATAAACTTACTGGAATAAAGTCTAAACTTGATTCTAGCTTGACTAAGTAGGAGTTGGAAGGTGGATCATTAACAAGTTCCCTAAATTGTTTTCTAGTTTAATTTGATCTTTACTTCGGGTCACTTGACCATATTTAGTAAACTTTAGTATAATTACTTGTTAACACTAACAGTCTAATTAATCAGAATAAGGAACCCTCCCTTGCTTGTGTGTTGGTCGTAGAAACATAGACACTAAATTTCACATATTAGAATAATAAGATAATATGATTTGAAAAAGCGTCCATAAGATAGAGGAAGAAAATTATATAATTATTTTATTATAAAATAGATTAATTTAATTATTACTTATGCAGTTTAAATATATGAAATAAACAAGGCGGCCAAAAATTATATGAACGACAACATATTTACATATTTAATAAAACACTGTTATTACAGCCCATAAAACACTGTCGTAAAAGCACATAAAATGCTGTTGCAACACCACATAAAACACTTTTGTAACATCACAGAAACACTGTTGTAACAACACAGAAACACTGTTGTAACAACACAGAAACACTGTTGTAACAACACAGAAACACTGTTGTAACAACACAGAAACACTGTTGTAACAACACAGAAACACTGTTGTAACAACACAGAAACACTGTTGTAACATCACATAAAACACTGCTGAAAAACACACAAACACAGAACCACCGATGTAACAACACACAAATCTCCCCCGTAATAATTCCCATTTTTTTCGTAACACTTCTTATTTACTATTGTAAAAATAGACGAAACACTCGTATAAGAGAACAAAAAATAACATAAAATATATTGCAACACTCAAAACACTTTTGTAATAAGACAAAACACTGTTCTAACATTATATAACCCACTGTTGGACAACACACAGAACACTGCTGCAAAAGCACACATACACACACACACTAATATCAACAAAAACATTAGTGTAAAGTTTCAATAACAACACACACAACACACTGATGTAACACAAAACACCGCCGTATCGGGAAACAAAAGACATCTTTAACAACAGACACACTAGTGTTGTAAGAGTATACAAAACACTGTTGAAATAGCACAGAAAATACCGCTGTATTAGTACACAAAACACTGCTTTAATAACCAAAACACTGCTGTATCAGCACACACAACACTACTGTAACAACACAAAAATAATATTACATCAGCACAAGGAAAACTTCTGTAACACTGCGTAAATCACTGTTGTAACAGAATACAAAATACTGTTTTAAGTGTACACAAAACACTACCAGCAAAACAAAGCACTTCACAGAAACACAAATCACACTGCTCTACATGAACGAAAAACTCTGCTGTCCGAGTACCTAGAAAACAGCTGTTACAATACAAGAAACACTGCCATTACATCACAAAAATTTCTGCTTCGTATCAGGACACAAAACACTGATGAATAAAATGCTCTTAGACATAAATGCAGTCCTTCATGATGGACGACGTCAAGTTATGTAAACGTAGTATCTGTTGAGGCTGTGGAATATACATGTTCACTGTAACTGATTTTAGATATGACCAGCACTATATACCTGTTCTTTGTAGTTGAGTTTAGATAAGACCATGACATAATGTCAGTACTTTCCACAGAATCACAGGTTAGTTCAACAGGTAATAACAGCTTCACATATTCAGATAGGAAAAACGATAATGACAAATAATAATCTAATTTTATACTCCAAAAATATATATAAATAT